>SJYC01118917.1:0-43667 GCA_006408675.1 Madoqua kirkii
CATGTGAGATGAGTGCAATTGTGTGGTAGTTTGAGCATTCTTTGGCATTGCCTTTCTTTGGGATTTGAATGAAAACTGACCTTTTCCAGTCCTTTGGACACTGCTGAGTTTTCCAAATTTGCTGGCATATTGAGTACAACACTTTCACAGCATCATCTTTCAGGATTTGAAACAGCTCAACTGGAATTCTATCACCTCCACTAGCTTTGTTTGTAGTGATGCTTCCTAAGGCCCACTTGACTTCACATTCCAGAATGTCTGGCTATAGGTGAGTGATCACACCATCGTGATTATCCTGGTCATAAAGATCTTTTTTATACAGTTCTTCTGTGTATTCTTGCCACCTCTTCTTAATATCTTCTGCTTCTGTTAGGTCCAGACCATTTCGGTCCTTTATTGAGCCTATCTTTGCATTAAATGTTCCCTTGGTATCTCTAATTTTCTTGAAGAGATCTCTAGTCTTTCCCATTCTGTTGTTTTCCTCTATTTCTTTGCCTTGATTGCTGAGGAAGGCTTTCTTATCTCTTCTTGCTATTCTTTGGAACTCTGCATTCAGATGCTTACATCTTTCCTTTTCTCCTTTGCTTTTCACTTCTCTTTTTTTTGCTGTTTGTAATGCCTCCTCAGACAGCCATTTTGCTTTTTTGTATTTCTTTATTGTAGGCAGATTCTTTACCGCTGAGCCACTGGGGAAGTCCAGTGTTTAGATACCAACTTAAAAGAGGAAACCACCAGCATTTTCTGGAAGCCACCATGACCATTGGGCATCCCTGCTAGCCACTTCTTCCTTCTCAATCAGCTCCCTGCTTATCCTTTCCCAGGTCAGCCCCAAGCTTCTTCCTTCCATTCACCTTTATCATCCACCCAAACATGAAGCATCTGAGCCACCATTTAAAGTTTGTTCCAAATCTCTGATAATAATTACACCTTTGTGATTCTCTCTGAAGACCCAAGCAAAGATACTGGCTTTGATTAATTGAATTGCCTATATATTTGCTTCTCTGTGAGTGTATTTTCTACAATAATAGTTATAATAGCTAGCATAATACTAACAAGTACTAAGTACTTGCTGTGTGTCAGGCACTCTTTTAAATACTTAGAGTGCTTAAGGAATCTGTGTAACCCATGAGGGACAGACTTGGAATACTGACATAGGAGGTTCTCCAACAATCCTACATTGCAGCACAAAGTCCAAAGCCTCACCCATTTGTCCAGAGTTTTCAAACAACTTAAAAACTTCCGATCAGATTAATATCTTCACTCTCTTAATCATGATCAATTATCCCAATACTACTATCTGAGGAGAGTTGGTAATGTAGACAATAAGCACCAAGACAAACACCAAACAAAAATAAAAGTAGTGTATGAGGAAACTGAGGACATGCAAGGAGAGAAGAATTAAAGTGTGCATAAATTACAGCTTTGCAAAGATAAGAGGAGATACTGAATCGAAGAAAAAAGAACAAGGTGAAACAAAAAAGGAACATTCAGAGGCCAAAAAGAAATTCTTGGAAATTAAAAACAGCAGAAATAAAAAAGACTCAATAGTCTTTTAGAAAGCAGAGAAAAATCAGAGTTTAAAAAATTGGAAAGAAAAAAAAGAAAAATTAGAGGACTAGTCCAAGAAGTGTAATATGTAAATAATAGGAGTTCCAGAGAAAGAGTGGGGGGGGGGGGACAGAAAATATAAATAATCACAGTGAAATGACTCCCCAGAATTCCCAGAGATAAAAAATTTAAAGCGTCCAGCTTTAAAGAATATATACCACATTGGATAATAACAGATCCATACTAAGGTACCTCATTAGAGATTGTCAAAATATTGGAGGACATGGAGTCTATGAGATTCTAGAGAAAGAAAAAGTCTCATACCAAGAATCAGAAATGAGAGTGGCTTTGGATTTGTCAGTATCATCAATGGAAACAAAAAGAACATGAGACAACACATTCAAATTTCTGAAAGGAAATGCCTTCCAAAGTAGAGTTCTGTACCCAGCCAAATTATCCCCAAACTACAAAGATAGAATAATGACATCTTCAGACATGCAATGTCTCAAAAAATATATTCTCTATGAAAACCTTTCCAGAGAAAAGGAAAGATATAATAAGAACAGAAGTTTCAACACAGGATAAAAGTAAAAGCCTTTCCAGAAGGATCGTGCAAAAAGATCCCAGAATATCTATTGTTAGATGGAGAATATACGAGACAGCCCCTTTCCTCTGACAATGTTCCTGTAGGAAGGTCCAGAAACCCATGTGTTAAAGAACTAGCAAAGGGATCTGGAGGGAATATGGGATGAAAACCTTGCCACCATAAGCAACAATATCTGCTAAGGCTATAAATGGTAAGAAGCTCTTCAGCAACTTGAGGTATGAATAAGAACTCAGTTTTTAAACGTCCACATCCCACCCTCTCCCAGGTGAAGTTCATCTAAGGATGTTCTAACTTGGATTCCAAAGTCACACTCTCATACTCAGCAGCTGGCGCCAAACTAGGGCCTTCATGCTGGTGTGACGGGTCCAGACAGTGAAACTTCTTTCCTTGACTGCTCACTGATTCAGAATCAGCACTCCTGAGGCAACCATCTGGCCTAGTGTTGAGTTTAATGAGTTTTTCTTGGGGATTCTTGAGCTCTTTGTTGCCAGCTGGCACCATTTGGAACTATCTCAATAATTGCAAAGATTATAAATGTGTCAAGGGCTTCCCAGGTAGTACTAGTGGTACAGAATCCACCTTCCAGTACAGGTGATGCAAGAAACTCAGGTCCCATCCCTGCGTCAGAAAGATCTCCTGGAGTAGGACATAGCCACCTGCTCCAGTATTCTTGCCTACAAAATCCTGTGGACAGAGGAGCCTGGTGGGCTACAGTCCATGGGGGTCACAAAAGAGTTGAACATGAGTAAATGATTGTACACACACACACGACTAATAGGTTCCAAGAGTTTCTTGACTTTATGCAGTTTGGTCCAGTTTCACCCTAGGGGTATTTAAAAGAACATCTTGCTGATCCTGACAAAATGTTGTGCTGGAAAAGACTCTTGAATGTCCCCTGGACAGCAAAAAGATCAAACCAATCAATCCTAAAGGAAATCAGTCCTGAATATTCACTGGAAAGATTGATGTTAAAGCTTCAATACTTTGGTCACTTGATGCAAAGAGCTGACTCATTGGAAAAGACCCTGATGCTGGGAAAGATGGAGAGCAATAGGAGAAGGAGCTACAGAGGATGAGATGGTTGGATGGCATCACTGAGTCAATGGACCTGAGTTTAAGCAACTCCAGGAGATGGTGAAGGACAGGGAAGCCTGGTGTGCTGCAGTCCACGAGGTGGCAAAGAGTCAGACATGACCAAGGGGCTGAACAACAACAACAAAGGTTCTTGTCACTTCTTTTCCCCTTCAGATAATGGGCATCCATGAAGCTTATCTTGAGGGAATGCTCAAGGGACCTGAGAACAAAGATCTGCCCTCAAGGGACCCCTCTCACCACTCAGAGATAACTGACTCTTGCACGGCAGTTTCTTTTGCTGAAGTTCCTCCTAAGTTGGCACCAGCTCTGCTGTGTTGAAAAAACTTGCAATGAAATATGTATGAGGCTTGCTAACTTTCTCCTCTGCATTAAATTCTTTGTATACAGGTCTTCTAGACCAAGTTCTTTCAGGGCAGAATCCATAGCTAAGGATTCTTGATCTCTCGCTCCTGACCTCTCCCAGTGCCTGGCACAGATTAGCTGCTCCCTATATATTTACAGAGTGAACAAGTGAATAAATAATTGAATTAATGCTGACTCCTGAGACATCCAAGATGTATACATTGTGCTAGGATAAGGTGGTTCTGCCAGCTCCCAGGAAAATCAGATCCATAATTGAATATTAAAATAAAACCTCATGGATTTGAATATGAAACTAGAAAGCTTAAAAAAAAAAGCTAGTGACAATAATACATTACAGAAATTACATATGGAAAAATTCACTTATTTTTATGTTCAAGAACTTACCTAATTCAAAGTAGGTGAACCAGAGGTTCTATGATAGAACTCAGTGGATCGGGCAGTGGTCTGTTATTTACACAGTAATTGTTAACATATCAATAGATACTTCTGAAGTGTTGATGGTTCTTGAAAGCAGTTGTTCTTTTCAATGTCTTAAGCATTCCTCATTGAATTGCATTTTATTTAAAAATACTATAGAGGCAGAACACTCCTACACTGCAAGGAAATATAAATTGGCACAAACACATTGGCAATGTCTACTAAAGCTGAACAAATGTCAACCTTATTATCCTGTGATACCATTCTTGGACATACACCCAGCAGAATGAGTGCTATGACCCCAAGGGACATAGCCAAGAATGTGCGTGACAGCACTGTTTTTATTGGCCCCAAAGTGGAAGAGGCCCTAGCATCTATCACCAGGTAGAAGAACTATGGCATATATATTTACACAATGGAATACTTCCCAGATAAAAAGGAACTTACAATCACACACAATAAAAGACATATTACTGAGAGAAATAAATTCGATACCGAAGAACATGCACATGAGATCCTATTTATAAGAAGACCCAAAACAGGCATAATTTCAGTGAAAGAGGCCAGAATGATAGTTACTTCAGCATGGGATACCATCTGGGTGAGGCCACGAGAGAGCTTCATGTGCTTAAAATATTCTGTAGGTTGGAGTAGTGATTTCATTGGTTTATACATATCTAAGAATTCATCAAGCTGTATGCTCCAGTGAGTTATACCTCACTTTAAAAAATACTGTGAAACTCAGTTTTATTAAAAAAAAAAAAAAAGAAACTCCATGGATTACAACAAAAATGTTTAAGACTGAGTTGCTTCCCTGAAAGGAATACAAAGTTAATTACAGAAGGTAAGATATACATTCAAATAACCATAATGTAAAGCAGTGTCTGAAGACATTAGATGAGTGGTCCGAGTGGATGGCAGAGGGTTGCAGAGAAAGGATGGAACAGGGAGGAAGCATTGACACAGGACACCTGAGCTCCTCTCTGAGCATCTTCCTCATGCTTGCTCCATCAGTTTTCTCTCTCCCTCTTAAATCACTTCAGCAGTCTGTTTCTAATAGTGTTTGAGTCTCCTCTCCTTAACTTTTCTCCTTGGTACATCCTCCAAGCTTTCTCCTTCCTTTCTAGCTGAGTTTCTGAGTGGAATAGTCTACCTGTGGTCCCCACTGCCTGCCTTCCATTCACTCCTGGACTTGCTGCCTTCTGGTTTCTCCCCACATCTCCCATGGAATCTTGTTGCACCTGGTCAGCAGGAAGAATCCAGGTGCCAAGTCTAGTAGCTTCTCTTCAGTCCCCATATTCCTTTACCTCTGCATCATTTGGCTCTTGCTTCACAGATCACCCTTCCTTTGTTTTCTAAGAAGCCTCTCTTCCCACCTCTTTGCTTGCTCTCCTTCGAGGGTTCATTTTCCTCTGCTCTCAGGATTCTCTGGCATGGCAGCCTCAGTTTTATCCTCTGTCCACATTTGGACTCTCCCTTGCTGCTTTCATCACCACCAGCTGATGCCCCTGGGACCTGGGATCTCCAGACGGCATCTCTTTCTGGGACCTGGATCTCTATATACACCACGTAATGGGCATCTCAGTTTGACTGCCTCGTTCAGAAGGCAAGTGCAGCACGTCGTGTGCTGTTACCTTCTCTGTCACATTCTTCCCTTAGCATAATGTTGCCATCCAGTGATACCTCCATCTGCTCAAAGAAACCAGGAAGTCATCCCTGAATACCCCCTCTTTTCTTCCTCCTGCATGTGCCCGTCGATCCTACCTTTGGAGCACCTCAAGGCTTTGTCCTGGCCCCTAGTCGTTGCTCTTCTGCAAATTACCTTACTCCTGTCCTTGTTTCTAGCTTCATCCCATGATGATCTTCCTACTGTTAGAATCTGATCATACCAATTCCCAGCTTTCCTTCCAAAAATTATCAATGCCCTCCTCGTTAGCCTGGATCACCATGTCAGTGTCTTCTTTCCAGACTCATCTCCTGCTTCTTTGTCTCAGGTGACCTGCGCTCCACCCATAGTGAATTTAAGCTCTTAAATGTTCCCCACTCGCCTGTCTGCGTGAATCCCTCTTACCATTCTCACCTACATCAGGAACCCCCGGCAGTCCTTTGAATCCGAACTTCTTCAGGCAGAGACGGATGGGCCCCCTGTTCTTCCTGTTCCCATAGCACCCACAGTATGGGAGCTGTTTGCCTGTTTTCCCCACTGGCTGAGCTCTCAGAAGACAGATATTTTTATGCTTTATTCATCTTCATATCCAAAGTACATGGCTCAGTGTTGCTGCTCAAAATATTTGTCGCATAAATGAGTAAACGTTCAGTTCTTAGGTATGTAGACTTTTTCACCTCAAAGATACATAGCTCAGCAACTGCATTTCTGGCATCGTCACTGTTTCTATTTCTGAGTCTAATTGCTATTGCACAGAAGTGTTTGGGGCAGACACTGCAGTGAGTGGAATGGCCCAGCAATTCCCTCCCAGTGCAAATACTCCATGCTCTTATGAAATTGCTGCAGTCTTAAAAGGGTGTGGGCATTTGGAATTTTAGACAAGAAAAAGAAATCACTGTAAGGTTTGCCACTTACCCCTCTGATGAAAGGCTCGTTTCTCTAGAATTGCTACTCCCTCTCTCCACTGATTCAGATGAATAACATTGAAAAATCACAAAGCTAAGAAATTCAGGACAATCTCATGGGCATATGAATCGTTGCATGGCCAGAACGCAAGGCCCAAGAGGACAGAGTCCTTCATCTTTAAGTCTTGCTGAATGCTGGCTGTCCTTTCTGGTGGCAAGTCACAGGTCAGGGGACACCCTACACAGATTAGCCAACTATGCATTTGCCTGAAACCTTGCTTGACATACTTTCTCTGCTTACGCTCAACTCCCTCTTGGGTAATGAATTCTGTGAATTTATTACTTGCTGGTAATGAAACAGATTCCTTTCACGTAACTTAAAAAGTCCTCTTGCTCCAATGTCACCAATCCCTTCCTAAACCTACGCCGCTAAGGTTGAGTGAACAAGGACTCACTCCTGAGCCCTGGGCACCTCTGGGGACCTCATGGGCCTCTCAGCGACCCCTCTCAGCCTTCCACTTTCCAGACTGAAGGAAATATATGGTGTCTGGAAGAAGGCCTGGACATAATAAATATTGAATGAGGATTATGGAGCCAAATGATGATAAAAGCTGCCTGTAGGTGGGGATTCAAATTCTTACCATGAATCTGTGATGTAAGAATTAACTAATAGATCAGAGTTGAGGTCAAACAAACGAGAGGACTGAGGTCCCTCTTGGTACAGGGCAAGGTTCATTGTTCCCAGACCTTCCCCTAGTTGTTTATGGTTCCAAGCAAGAAATGGTTCCCTTGTGTGCGTGGCAGCCAGCCACCATGAGATGGCTGGGCACGGCCAAACCTTTCTGAGGATGGTACCCTTGCTTAGGTCTGGTTGCTCTCCTGTTAAGTGGAGAAAGGAGAAAAGGAAGATCTGAGAGAGAAAGAGGAAAGCTACTAAATGCACGGCTCCTGGTCTATGCCAGGCCCTGTTCTAGGTGGTTTGCATTGGTCGTGTCCTTCAGCCTTTGCCATGATCCTGTGAAGGGGACTGAAATCCCTGTACACATAAGGAAAGAAAGGCTGCAGAAGGCTGGGGCACATGCCAGGATGCTAGAGGCAGAGTGGATCCAGATGTCAAAGCCAAGTTTGTTGGAGCCCAAAGCCTGTTGTGTTAATGGCACTGCTTTAGGCCCCTTACCTAGAGGGCTGTGAAGCCCAGTGTGACCCCACACCCCCAGAGTCATGGCTTTTGTCCCTGTTCAGCCTCTGGACTCCCCTTCCTGCCTTTTCTATCTCTGCAGACTCCTGTGACCGGAGCCCACCCAGGCCTGCTCCATGAGCTGGCTGGGTGCTCCATGAGCTGGCTGGGTGCTCCATGAGCTGGCCGGGTGCCCCCCACCCCCTTTCTTTTTCCTTCCCTTATCTCCTCACAGGAAGCACAGGGACAAGATGGCAGCAGTGATTCATTGCTAGAAGAATAAAATCTTGCGTGGGAGCAGCCTGAGCGGCAAGGCTGGATTCTGTAACAATGGAAGAATGTCCCGGGAGATTTCGAAGGTCATTACCATTCACTGCTGTGAAACAAAGGCAGAGAAAAGCCAGCCAGTGGTGGGAGCAGGAGTGCAGACGAGAACAGGGGTAGAGACCGAAGAACTTTGCAGGCTGAAAAGGAAGAATAATGGGGATTGAAGACTTTTCTTTGTCTATAATTTGAGCTATTCATAATGTTAGACAAATCCCAAGTGTTTTCAGAAATTTTTATTGAAGTGTAGTTGATTTACAATGTTGTGTTAATTTCTGCTCTACAGTAAAGTGATTCACTTATACATATATATATATATATATGTGTGTATACAGTCTTTTTCATTTTTTTTTCCATTATGGTTTATCACAGGCTATTGAATAAAATTCCCTATGCTATACAGTAGGACCTTGTTGTTATCCATTCTATATATAATAGCTTACATCTGCTAACCCCAACCTCCCACTCCATCCCTCCTCAACCCAAATATTTTTTTATTTATCAGATGAACCTGGCCTTAACATATATCTCTGCCTCATAGGCCAGGCATGCAGAGGCCCCAAAGTTTCAGTGGTTTAACCTGTGAAATGTATGAGGAAGTCTGCCTAAGAACAGACTTTATAAGACTGCTGAGTCCTGACCTCAGGTGGCTTCAGGCTTCTGCTAAATGGCAAATGATACTGGTCACTCTGCTTCCTCTTACCCTTCCCCCAGGCTCATCCAAAGCCTAACCATTGGGCTCCCTGCAAAGACTGCTGTCCAGATATCTCTGCCAGCCTATGTTCCAGCATCAGACCTCAAGGGTGCCCACCCTGCCCATTTGGGTAATGTGGCAGAAGCATTTGTTGTTCTTCAGTCGCTCAGTGATGTCTAACTCTTTGAGACCTCACGGACTACAGCATGCCAGGCTTCCCTGTCCTTCACTCTCTCCCAGAGTTTGCTCAAATTAATGTGCATTGAGTCAGTGATGCTATCCAACTATCTCATCCTCTGTTGCCCTCTTCTTCTCCTGCCTTCAGTCTTTCCCAGCATCAGGATCTTTTCCAGTC
This sequence comes from Madoqua kirkii, assembly GCA_006408675.1. Classification (NCBI taxonomy): domain Eukaryota; kingdom Metazoa; phylum Chordata; class Mammalia; order Artiodactyla; family Bovidae; genus Madoqua; species Madoqua kirkii. The sequence continues at coordinate 9,152 of SJYC01118917.1, forward strand.
AGTCACCTTTTCACATCAAGTGGCCAAAGTATTGGCACTTCAGCTTCAGCATCAGTCCTTCCAATGAATATTCAGGATTGATTTCCTTTAGGATTGACTGCTTTGATCTCCTTGCTATCCAAGGGATTCTCAAGATCCTTCTCCATCACTACAGTTCAAAAGCATCAGTTCTTCAGCTTTCAGCCTTCTTTATGGTCCAGCTCTCACATCCATACATGACTATTGGAAAAATCATAGCTTTGACTATCCAAACTTTTGTTGGCAAACTAATGTCTTTGCTTTTGAATACATTGTGTAGGTTTGTCATGGCTTTCTTTCCAAGGAGCAAGTGTCTTTTAATTTCATGGCTGCAGAGGCATAAATAGACAGTATGAAAAGGGAAAAAGATATGACACTGAAGATGAACTCCTTAGTTGGTAGGTGCCCAATATGCTACTGGAGAGGAGCGGAGAAATAGCTTCAGAAGGAACGAACAGGCTGAACCAAAGCAAAACAACACCGATTTGTGGATGTGACTGGTGATGGAAGGGAAGTCTGATGCTGTAAAAAGCAATATTGCATAGGAACCTGGAATGTTAGGTCTATGAATCAAGGTAGATTGGAAACAGTCAAACAGGAGATGGCAAGAGTGAACATCGATATTTTAGGAATCAGTGAACCAAAATGGACTGAAATGGGTGAATTTAATTCAGATGAGCATTATGTCTATTACTGTGGGCAAGAATCCCTTAGATGAATTGGAGTAGCCCTCATAGTCAACAAAAGACTTTGAAATGCTGTACTTGCGTCTGAAATATGACAGAATGATCTCCATTCATTTCCAAGGCAAAACATTCAATATCACAGTAATCTAGGTCTATGCCCCAACCACTAAGGCTAAAGAAGCTGAAGTTGAATGGTTCCATGAAGACCTACAAGACCTTCTAGAACTAACACCCCCAAAAGATGTCATTTCATCATAGGGGATTGAAACGCAAAAGTAGAAAGTCAAAAGATACCTGGAGTAATAGTAAGTTTGGCATTAGAGTACAAAATGAAGCAGGACAAGTGTTAACAGAATTTTGCCAAGAGAATGCAGTGGTCATAGCAAACACTTTCTTCCAATAACCCAAGAGACAACTCTACACATGGACATCACCAGATGGTCAATACTGAAATCAGATTGATTATATTCTTTGCAGTCAAAGGTGGGGGAGCTCTATAGAGTCATCAAAAACAAGACTAGGAGCTGACTGTGGCTCAGATCTTGAGTGGAAGTGACAAAAAGATTCAAGGGATTAGATCTGGTAGATAGAATGTCTGAAGAACTATGGAGAGAGTTTAGTAACATTGTACAGGAGGCAGTGATCAAAACCATCCCCAAGAAAAAAGAAATGCAAAAAGGCAAAATGGTTGTCTGAGGAGGCCTTACAAATAGCTGAGAAAAGAAGAGAAGTGAAAGGCAAAGGAGAAAAGAAAAGATAGAAGCATCTGAATGCAGAGTTCCAAAGAATAGCAAGGAGAGATAAGAAAGCCTTCCTCAGTGATCAATGCAAAGAAATAGAGGAAAACAATGGAATGGGAAAGACTAGAGATCTCTTCAAGAAAAGTAGAGATATCAAGGGAACATTTCATGCAAAGATGGGCACAATAAAGGGCAGAAATGGTATGGATCTAACAGAATCAGAAGATATTAAGAAGAGGTGGCAAGAATACACAGAACTATATGAAAAAGATCTTCATGTCCCAGATAACCATGATGATGTGATCACTCACCTAGAACCAGACATCCTGGAGTGCAAAGTCAAGTGGGCCTTAGGAAGCATTACCACAAACAAAGCTAGTGGAGGTCATGGATTTCCAGCTGAACTATTTCAAATCCTAAAAGATGATGCTGTTAAAGTGCTGCACTCAATATTCCAGCAAATTTGGAAAACTCAGCAGTGGCCATAGGACTAGAAAAGGTCAGTTTTCATTCCAATCCCAAAGAAAGGCAATGCCAAAGATGTTCAAAGTACTGCACAATTGCACTTATCTTACGTGTTAGCAGAGTAATGCTCAAAATTCTCCAAGCCAGGCTTCAGCAATACACGAACAGAGAACTTCCACATGTTCAAGCTGGATTTAGAAAGGGCAGAGAAACTAGAGATCAAATTGCCAACATCACTTGGATCATAGAAAAAGCAACAGACCTCTAGGAAAACATCTACTTCTGCTTTATTGACTACACCAAAGCCTTTGACTGTGTGGATCACAACAAACTGTGGAAAATTCTTAAAGAGACTGGAATATCAGACCACCTTACCTGCCTCCTGAGAAAACTGTAAGCAGGTCAAGAAGCAACAGTTAGGCCAGACATGGAATAACACACTGGTATCAAGTTGGGAAAGGAATACATCAAGGCTGTATATTGTCACCCTGCTTATTTAACTTCTATACAGAGTACATCATGTGCAATGCCAGGCTGGATGAAGCACAAAGTGGAATCAAGATTGCCATGAGAAATATCCATAACCTCAGATGCAGAGATGACATCACCCTTATGGCAGAAAGTGAAGAGGAACTAAAGAGCCTCTTGATGAAAGTGAAAGAGGAGAGTGAAAAAGCTGACTTAAAACTCAGCATTCAAAAAACGAAGATCATGGCATCCAGTCCCAACACTTCAAGGCAAATAGATGGGGAAACAATGGAAACAGTGACAGACTTTCTTTTCTTGGGTTCCAAAATCACTGCAGATAGTGACTGAAGCCATGAAATTAAAAGATGCTTGCTCCTTGGAAGAAAAGCTATGACAAACCTAGATAGCATGTTAAAAAGCAGAGACATTACTTTGCCAACAAAGGTCCATCTAGTCAAAGCTATGGCTTTTCCAGTAGTCATGTATGGATGTGAGAATTGGACCATAAAGAAGGATGAGCACCAAAGAATTGATGCTTTTGAACTATGGTGTTGGAGAAGACTCAAGAGTCCCTTGGACTGCAAGGAGATCAAATCAGTCAATCCTAAAGGAAATCAGTCCTGAATATTCATCGAAAGGACTGATATTGAAGCTGAAGCTCCAGTAATTTGGCCACCTGATGTGAAGAGACGACTTATTGGAAAGACCTTGATGCTGGGAAAGCTTGAAGGCATGAGGAGAAGGGGATGACAGAGGATGAAATGGTTGGATGGCATCACCAGCTCAATGGACGTGAGTTTAAGCAAGCTCAGGGAGATGGTGAAGCATAGGGAAGTCAGGTGTGTTACAGTCCATAGAGTTGCAGAGTCAGACATGACTGAGTGACTGAACGACTAGATGGGGAGAGAAGCCTGATGTGTGTAGGCTAGAGGATGGGGCCTGGGACTTTGATTGGAAGGGCAGCAAGCACCTCAAAGGGTATCATCATTCCTGAATGTTTCACTGTTGGACCACAGCTGTGAACTGAATTTCCCCCTACCCTCAAATTCATATATTGAAGCCCTAACCTCCCAGTGTGACAATTTGGGGAGATAGCACCTATAAGGAGGTATTTAGGATTCAAAGAGACCATAAGCAAAGAGTCCTAATCTGTTAGGATCAGTGACCTGATATGAAGAGACAGCAGACAGTTCGCTGCTTCTCTCTTTGCCATAAGAGGACACAGCCAGAAGGCGGCCCGGGCTGCTAGCTGGAAAGGAAACTCACCAGAAACTGAACTGGCTGGCATCTTGATCTTGGACTTGCAGCCTCTAGAACTGTGAGGAATAAATGCTTGCTGTTTAAGGCACCCAGTTGGTGGTATTTGTTACAGCCATTGGCGTTAAGACAGTCTCTAAAGGCATCAGTTACTGAGCAGACTGACCCTCAGTTTCCCTCTGCTTCTGGCAGTGAATTTTTCATTGCAGTGCAAATAACCATTGGGTTACAATATCACCTTGTAAAAATGATTGCAAAGGTGCCACTCGTGGAGAATTTGCTCAGGGGAGGAAAACCTTTGCCTCATCTCTCCCGGCCGTGCCTCTGAGAAAGCCTGAAACCCAGGTTCAGCTGCAGCCGCCCTCCCTTGTGGGGAAGCAAGTGCCCTGGACACTGCACACTTCCTGGCCATGGCAGTCGTACGCCACAGGGTGCTGGCCCAGTCTCATTGCATGCTACTCTCCAGACCTGTGTTGTGCCAGCTTTAGGGCCCCAGTAGTGCCCCCTAGACAGCCAACTCACAGGCCACTCACTTTCTGTCCCTCTCTGAAAAATCCTGAGAGGTGAAGGCAACTCACAAGGATTCCACAGTTTCCTTAGGAAGATACAGTTTTATCCAGGCCTTAAGGAACTCAGTGGATAAAAAAGCTAGCTTTCCAAACTGTGTGTGATTTATACAAATACTCCCAACTAAAGTCTTTTTTTTACCTAGGCCTTTCTTCCTATCAAAAATACAAAAGCTTTACCATTTTTGTATTTTTGCTCAAATTCCTCAAACCTGTTTGTCTTCTGGGAAACAGAGGGACATGTGGATTTGAAACAAGTATTGGAGTTTGATTTGGAAGGAGGAGTTTGCCTTAGGCCTCGGGAATGGCTACATGCGGCCCAGGGCAACTACCTGGGAGAGAATGAAGGAGGGGTGGAGGCAGGGAGGGTGGGGCACACAGGGAGCCTGATGTTCCCCCTTTCATGGTTTCAGTGAGGCAACCACCAGTATCCTTCTGAAGTCATCTGAGCCCCATGTCTCCATTTCCAGCTGTAACCACGAGCGTTTCTGACTACAGGCAGTGTGTGCAGGGAGGCTCCATCCAGGCCTCCTCCCAGCCTCTGCTTTTGGCCACTAACTTGTCAAAATGTGTCCCTGATACCTCACTCTCATAGCCCCGTGTCCCAGAGGCACTGGGGCCCACAGAGATGTGTTCTGCTCACCGTCTCAGCACAGAAACACGCTTGCAGAGATCTTTTCTTGGCCTCCAGGAGAGTGTCGTGTGAACTGGCGCTTGGAACCCCCTATTTTCTCCTTGGATCCCAGACACAAAGAAAAACAAAGCCTGCCTCATGGCCTAGGATGTTTCTGAGCCCAGTGCCCACAACATTTCTTAGGACTGAGAACGCAAGTCTATCATGATGGTATTTGCAGAGCCAAAGACTGTATTTAAGGCTTCAAGAGGATGCTTATTATAACCCTGTCTTGGACTATTGTGCCAAAAGCTCTATATGAAGGGTCTTTTTCAAGGAAATTTGCCAGGGAAAGCAGAACGCATCTGATCAGAGAGGAGTTGTTTGGGGTTGGTTTCAAGCTGGAGAGTCTGGGGGAGAAACATGTTTTCCCAGAGGCTGCCCTGGCAAAGGGGAATCCACCCAGGGCTGTGCATGGTGTGACTCGAGGCACTGTCAGCCCCAGAAATTATGGGAATGGTGCTTTCTTGGAGTGAACACTTGCCAGGGCTGACACCACCCACAGGAATTCGACAACTCTAGAAGACACTGAATCCTGAGTTGAAGATTAATGGTGGGGAAACAGCACCTATGAAAGGAGGACATCAGATACCATGCAGGTCTGAGAAGGTCTCAGCCAGACCAACAGAGAGCTTCCCAAGCCAAGGATGCTTGGAGGAGCCCCACTTTAGGGCAGCCACAACCTGGGTTATAGGCAAAATCCAGAGTGAGGAGCTTGGCTGCTTAGTTAGGCAGGGCTGTGATGTGTGGATGAGTACCACCCACAAGCCCAGGACAGCTGGGAGATGGTTGACATAATTGAATTAGGTACAAGATGCTGTGGCAGGAAGGTGGGCATCTACTAACTGCTTATAAAGAAGAGGCAAGAGGAATATGGCAGTCAAGTTTTAGAGCATGATTGAAATTTATCATATGCAGTGATAAATGTAGGAGAGGCAGTAGATGGAAACCTGGACTCATATCCTGGCTCTGCCACTTATCAGCTGTGTGACCTTGGATAGGTCTCTCAACTTCTTTTAAACCTCAGTTTCTTTATCTGTAAAATAAATGTAATGATATCACCTATTTTACAGAATTGTTAGGTTGATGCATGCATGTGAGTTCATTAGCAGAGTGTCTGACCTATGGTATGTGATCAATAAATGTATCAATGTTGTTAACATTAGTAACAGTGTCATTAATATTTCTGACATCCAAGATGGTGGGAAAAGCCTGTCCAAAGAGGGGAAAGGATAAAGGGCAGCCAGTCCAGGGAGTTGGTTCTCTGTGGCTGGGTCACATGGTGAAGGGAAGATGTGGTAGAAAACAAGATTGGAAAGGCTGACCCATCAGATGAAAAGCTTCATGAACTGTGTAAGAGATTTCAGGTTTCACACCAGGTGGTGAGACGCTGTGAAAGGACATTACAGAGGTAGGAAAAGAATCAAACTTGCATGATTTAAGATTCCTTTCTGGCAGCAGGGCATTCCATGAATTAAAGGGTGAAGAGATTGGAGAGGGGAGCTGGGTTATGGGGCTGTTATGTTAATCCAAGCAAAGTATCAATGGACCCGAGATAGAGAAAGCAGCTTTAAAAGGTATTTAGGAGGACACATGCCATACGCTATGGCAACCATTTGGACCTGCTGGAAAAGGAGGCATCTTGGGTGAGGAGGACGCCTGGGTGGATGATACTCAGTAGCAACCCTAAGGCAAGAGCGAGTGATCAAGTGTGGGTAAGGGGACAAGAGAGGTGAATGTGGAGTTGGAAGGGCATGTCGGACTTCCCAGTGAGCTATCAGGTAGACATTTGGATGAATGGACCTGAGGCTCAGACCAGAGGGCTGGGGACACTGGTAGACCGTGACCACAGTCCAATTGAGGCCTAAGAATGACAGTTGTTTTATTGTTTAGTCACTAAGTTGTGCCTGACTCTTTTGCAGCTCCATGGAACTAAAGCTCATTAGGCTCCTCTGTTCACAGGATTATCCCAGGCAAAAATACTAGAGGGGGTTGCCATTTCCTTCTCTGGGGGAGCTTCCTGGCCCAAGCATCGAACTTCCATCTCCCTGGGTTGCAGGCAGATTCTTTATCTTTGAGCCACCAGTGAAAGTGAAAGTGAAGTCGCTCAGTCGTGTCCGACTCTTTGCGACCCCATGGACTGTAGCCCACCAGGCTCCTCCGTCCGTGGGATTCTCCAGGCAAGAGTACTGGAGTGGGTTGCCGTTTCCTTCTCCAGGAGATCTTCCCAACCCAGGGACCAAACCCGGGTCTCCTGCATTGCAGGCAGATGCTTTACCATCTGAGCTGTCAGGGAAGACCAGAGAAGCCCCAAAAATGACAGTAGGAGGAATAAAAGAAGACAGTTAGGTAGGCACGACCACCAGGCCTGTGTGGTTTCCACGGGACTGTCATTGAAAAAGCATGGTAGAACATGGGGATTGTGCTCAACATCATTCCTGCCTCTGAAAGCCCCTTGAATCCATGAAGATACTGGAAGAATAAACATCCAGCTGGGACTGAAAGAGTGAAAATGAGCTAAGACTGAAAAAAAAGAGAGTGTTCTAGTTAATCAGGCTGGGAGACACAGATAAAAGCAGCTACAAACTTAGCGGGTGACCTTGTTTCTCCCAAGGTCATGCATGCAGTGGTTGTGAAAGGAATGGTCACCGCTTTCTTCCTGACAGTGTTCCAGATGTGCTTTGCTAAACCCTCCCAGTAATGAGGACACCCAATCGCCAAACCACCCTGGTCTTCTGACAGCCCTTCATCCCTCCATTTCCCCTGAACCCGAATCAGAAAGCAGCCAGTCCAGAGCAGAGCACTCTTTCCCCACGGCCCCCTCAGAATCCTTCTGCAGGAACACATACCTGGTGGTTCCTCTGGAGTGTCCCCTCTCACTGTAGCCAGCCAGGAAATCTGACTGTGTTGTGTGTATGTGTGTGTTCCAGACCGCAGATTGTCCCCGGTGGTCTCTGGCTGATTCAATTTGAACAAATATGTACGTCCTCCTAAAAACAGAAGCACTGCTGATAACACGCCACTCAGAAGGATCACTGGGGACCATGGAACCCCTGACTAGATCAAGTATAAGAGCAGAAGTCAGAAATCTGCAACGGAAGCAGGCCTGTGCACACGTGGCTGGGGACTTGTTGCCTAGAGAACTGCTTCTCCGCTGGGGCTGCATTTTAAGAGGGGACATAAGTACATGGGAACAGGTCCAGGGAGAATGGTAAAGTGCTAAGATAACTCAAAACAGGCCACGTGAGGGATGCTTGTATGAACTAGGGGGAATTAGGTTCTTGAAGGGAAGATGCAAGGAAACTGTCTTCTGTTACCTACAAGGGCATGATATTTAAAAGGGATTAAACTGGTCCATTGAGGCCTGGAAGGATAGAATAGGACCAACAGTTCTGTTTTTGGCAGAATACAGGCTAAAGCAGATTCAAACTAAATAGAAGGAGAATTTCCTTCTACATGCAGAGTAGACCACAGATTGACGGGGTTGCTTCAGAAGACATGGGCGTCTTGTCATACAGGGTATTTAAAAAGTGGCTGGGTGATACTTTGGGCAGACTGTGGTATGAGGGACCAGAACCTCATAGACTTTGGTCTAGATGACCTTTAAGCACCTTTAACCCCCACCCCCCGCCCCTGCATTTTCAGAGCGTGAGTCTAAAAGCAGAGGCCCTAACTGGGCAGAATGGGTCCCCTAATGCATTAATGCCTACAGCTCCCTTTTCAGGGGGTTGGGGAAAGGCAGGGGATGTGGGGACCTTGGAAGCAGCCCAGAGGCCTCTACTAAGGGGCGTTCCTTCATTGGAAGCCACTTGATGCCACGTGTCCATGGCCATCTGGCCATAGCTGCCTGAACCAGCTTCTAGAAGGCAAGACATCCCAGAAGCAGGAATATGAATTGGAGGTTATGAAGAGAGTGACAGTGGGTTTGGGGGAAGAAAGAGAAACTGAAGAAAAATCCACAGAGAGTAGCAGGGCCCTGGAGGTGGCAGGAGGCCTGATGCATGGGAGCTGTGGGGCTGGGTAAGTTCACGGCTGACCCAGCCCCGCGCCAGCATGGGGGGCAGTCTCCATGCTGACGCGGAGGAGCCCCTGGGCCAAGACGTGCGGAGAACTCATCTCTCACTGACCTGGGTCCCCTGGTCCTGGCTCTTGTCCCTCCTCTGGCCTCTGTGGACCCGAGCACCCTGCTGTCCCCGGCTCCCTGTGAGCATCCAGTAGTCTTCATAACCAAGCGCAGTCATGCAAATGAGGCCTTCACTTGAAGCAAACTGGGTAAGAGCCTGTTTCTTGAAACTCAGAGCATTTAAGCAAAGGCCTAGTAGGCAGCAGGAGGGAAGTTCCAGAAGGAGGGCACATATGTATACCTATGGCCGATTCATGTTGATGTATGGCAGAAGCCAACACCATATTGTGAAGCAACCATCCTTCAATTAAAAATAAAAAGAGAGAAGGCCTGAGAAGGAAAGTCAGTGACCCCTGAGGGCTCACAAAGAGCTTATGCAGTGGTACAGCCTGTAACAGACGGATACTCGGCGTCACAATCCCTTTTCCACTTCTATCCATGTCTCCCCTCAGGTCCATCATCCATTTCCTCCTTCCTGCCTCCCCAGGAGACAGCAGTGCCTATTTCTCATGGAGCTTCTCTCCTGTCAAAATAACACAGAAGCCTGGAATGAGAACGCAGTGCCCCAGGTGGGCAGGGCCCGCAAGGTAGACAGAATCCTAGATGTTTCTGCCAGAAGGAGTTTGTCCGCAAATAGAATGCAGCCTCCCTCTGCGAAGTGAGAGGCTATCTGAGGTGAGAGAACAGCCTCTGAACCCTCCCATCAATCATGCCTGTTCTCTAAGTACTTGCAGCAAGAGCCGGCAGCCTGGGGAGCCCGGGGCTGCAGAGAGGGAGCCTGGTGAAAGAGGGTCCCTCCCCCTTGGCCAAATCTCTGCCAGTGAGACTGCAGAGTCATCATGAGGAGTCATAAAGTGTTCTTCAGGAAGTCTCTATTAACCCTCACCCTTCAAGGAAGACGGCTCACCCCCTTCAGCACAACTGTAGACATTTAAGTCGGCAGTAAGAGCCGGTCACCCACGCTGGGCTTCTGTTCCGACTGCTCCTTGCTCTGTGCTGCTGTTCTTATTTTCTGAATATTGTTATTTTTCAACAAGTCATTTCCCTTGAGAGGTAGAGGCCTCGTCTTTTTTCAATGTCCACAACACTCAGCCCAGTGCCTGGCACAGAATGAGGCTAATTAAATGTCTGCTGAATGAATGACCTTCAGATAAAACAACCAAGTTGAAGTGCCGTAAATTGTTCATGTGGCTCTATATTCATCCCCAGTGTCTGATTTCTGGAGCCCCCTCCATGTCCCCAGCAAATGTGCACCCACTTGAAAACACAGTAAGTATTGCTAAGTTCAGCTACGGAGTTGCCCTTCTTGAGATCCTCAGCTGTCTGCCACTTCTCCCCAAAGCTCCAGGACCCTAGGACAGAGGTGTATCACTAAGTTCTCTGGTTAAGGCTTCAAGAAATATGGTTGGGAGATGGATATTTATTCTCTTATCTTTGTAAGGACTTAAAGTATTAAAAATGCAGCATGACCACTGAATCATGTTCCACTGACCTGAGAGGAGGTGGATGATACTAAGGTGTGATCTGTAGAGAGTATGATTATTAAAGCATACTGTTTGCACCTGTGAGACCAGGCCTGAGTTTCAGCACTGCCATGCTCATGGGCCAGTTTCTTAAACTCTCAACACCTCAGGGAATTAATTCCCTGATGGTCTATTGCTTAGGACTGAGTTTTCACTGCCAAGGGTGCAGGTTCGATCCCTGATCTGATCGGGGAACTAAGATCTCTCAGGCCACTCAATGGAGGAAAAAAAAACACCCACAAGCAAAAACCCTCTCAAAGCCTCAGTTTCCTCATCTGTAAAAACAGGTACTTAGCAAGACCTGCCACAGAATAAGCTCTGAGTAAGCATCAAGTGACATTTGTTGTAGTTCTCCATAAACTTCTAGACACAGGACTCAAAGATGTTCTAAGTTTTGGAGCTCGTCATTGATGCCTTGAGAGGATTGGAGGTCAGAACCAGGAGACAGCAGTGCCTATTTCTCATGGAGCTTCTCTCCTGTCAAAATAACACAGAAGCCTGGAATGAGAACGCAGTGCCCCAGGTGGGCAGGGCCCGCAAGGTAGACAGAATCCTAGATGTTTCTGCCAGAAGGAGTTTGTCCGCAAATAGAATGCAGCCTCCCTCTGCGAAGTGAGAGGCTATCTGAGGTGAGAGAACAGCCTCTGAACCCTCCCATCAATCATGCCTGTTCTCTAAGTACTTGCAGCAAGAGCCGGCAGCCTGGGGAGCCCGGGGCTGCAGAGAGGGAGCCTGGTGAAAGAGGGTCCCTCCCCCTTGGCCAAATCTCTGCCAGTGAGACTGCAGAGTCATCATGAGGAGTCATAAAGTGTTCTTCAGGAAGTCTCTATTAACCCTCACCCTTCAAGGAAGACGGCTCACCCCCTTCAGCACAACTGTAGACATTTAAGTCGGCAGTAAGAGCCGGTCACCCACGCTGGGCTTCTGTTCCGACTGCTCCTTGCTCTGTGCTGCTGTTCTTATTTTCTGAATATTGTTATTTTTCAACAAGTCATTTCCCTTGAGAGGTAGAGGCCTCGTCTTTTTTCAATGTCCACAACACTCAGCCCAGTGCCTGGCACAGAATGAGGCTAATTAAATGTCTGCTGAATGAATGACCTTCAGATAAAACAACCAAGTTGAAGTGCCGTAAATTGTTCATGTGGCTCTATATTCATCCCCAGTGTCTGATTTCTGGAGCCCCCTCCATGTCCCCAGCAAATGTGCACCCACTTGAAAACACAGTAAGTATTGCTAAGTTCAGCTACGGAGTTGCCCTTCTTGAGATCCTCAGCTGTCTGCCACTTCTCCCCAAAGCTCCAGGACCCTAGGACAGAGGTGTATCACTAAGTTCTCTGGTTAAGGCTTCAAGAAATATGGTTGGGAGATGGATATTTATTCTCTTATCTTTGTAAGGACTTAAGTATTAAAAATGCAGCATGACCACTGAATCATGTTCCACTGACCTGAGAGGAGGTGGATGATACTAAGGTGTGATCTGTAGAGAGTATGATTATTAAAGCATACTGTTTGCACCTGTGAGACCAGGCCTGAGTTTCAGCACTGCCATGCTCATGGGCCAGTTTCTTAAACTCTCAACACCTCAGGGAATTAATTCCCTGATGGTCTATTGCTTAGGACTGAGTTTTCACTGCCAAGGGTGCAGGTTCGATCCCTGATCTGATCGGGGAACTAAGATCTCTCAGGCCACTCAATGGAGGAAAAAAAAACACCCACAAGCAAAAACCCTCTCAAAGCCTCAGTTTCCTCATCTGTAAAAACAGGTACTTAGCAAGACCTGCCACAGAATAAGCTCTGAGTAAGCATCAAGTGACATTTGTTGTAGTTCTCCATAAACTTCTAGACACAGGACTCAAAGATGTTCTAAGTTTTGGAGCTCGTCATTGATGCCTTGAGAGGATTGGAGGTCAGAGGTGAGAAATCAAGAAGATACACCTTCCCTGCAAGCAGAAGCATTCTGTATGAGTCAGCCTGATGGAGCTTTTATGGAGATTTTAGGGGAAAGGAAAAGGAAGTGTTTTCACTGCCAGAATTAATCCAAACTGCACACTGGTGCCAGAATCTCCTCTTCAACATCCTGGCCAAATGGTTGTCCAGTCTTTTCTTAAACACACTCTCTGTGAGGCCCCACACTCATTTGCTTAGCAATTTTCTTACTCTTTTAGAATAGTCAGAAGCTCAAGCAAATGACTAACCAAGTTTTATTGCCTTGTAGAAATCCCGCCAAACCTACTTTAATGAAAAGGGCATTGTTCAAAATTAATTAAAGGCCAATATGCTTACAATAGTGCCACAATTCCCACCGAAAACGGCTGTCTTCCGTGGGTTATAAACGGCTGCTGGTAATCCTGGCCACGCTGTTAGTTTGCTTAGCAAATCTTTTTAGTTATAGTGAGCAGAAAGAAAATGTTCAGCCTGGACATTGTGCAAATTACCACCAATTCTGAATCAATGAAGTCTGAAATAAAAAGATTTTAGTGTTGCCATAGTGATGCCTTCCACTCTGTAGCAATGCTGATTTTTCAAAGCATTTTTCCTGTCTGATGTCTTCCTTGAGCCAGTCTCTCCGAGTTGAGATGAGAAGTCAGCACGCTCTGTAAACTGCAACGCTCTGAAAAGGTTTGTCATGAATAAGTTATTAGACTGCAGGTCTCTCGACTCTGACTCATAGCCTGGCCTGTCTCCTTAGGCCTCGAGGCCTCTCTCACACTGGAGGGATGGAAAATGGCTTAAGGGGGAGCCACCAAGCCACAGTTAGAAAAATACTCTGCAGATCCTCTGCATGCCTCTGAGTCTTCCAAGACCAAGGGGGATGCCCGTGACTGGCAGATGCTAAAGCAGATGGATACAGAAGTGGGGGCTGGGGAGTGGACGTGCAGTGCTGTCAGGAAGGGGCAGCCAAGGAGTCCCTCATTCATGAGCAAACCTGCTCTTCGGTTTGTGATTTGGGGTGACCACTGCTCTTTGCTCTGCTTGCGGGCCTCACCCCGTTTCCATTTTCAGGTTTACATCCCTCTTTCTAGCCCAGGCCAAACAGCGCAAATGCCACCGCCTTTAGGAGTCAACCTAAAGCTCTCAAGTTCAAGTCATCCCTGCTCCTCTGAATTTTCTCAGCTCTTTGCGTTGCCTCTGTGTTTCTCCTCCTCTTACCGCCTTGTTTTGCTACTAGAGACAAAGCGCTTCATTCCCGTGAGGCTACAAGCAACCTGAGAGCAGTTCTGTGCAATTGTCATCTTTCCAGGCCCCCTGCGTTATGTGGAGCAGCTTGGGGCAGACACTGCTACCGTTCCAACTACTCATGCTCCCCTCCTCCCTTTGAGTGAGTCGTGACTGAGTCCATGGCTGCCTCGCTGGAGCTACAGTTCCCAATTCTTTTGCAGCTAGGCATGGCCCTACAGAGTTTCTACAAAGAGTTGAGAGCAAAAGTCAAGCAATCGTCCACTTCCATTCCTAATAACAGAGTAGCGTGTCCTTTTCAAGCTCTCTTTCCTATGAGCTGGGGTGCAGGTGTAGCAGAGAAGGCAGAGGAAAAAGATGGAAGAAACTTGGGTCCTTGGCAAAGCTCCCCAGTCCCTGGACATCTCATGCCAACATTTATGTGCGAAACAGATATAGTCCTTTTTTTCTTAAGCTATTCTGCTTTGGGATCTCTTTATTAAAATTGCTTTGCCTGACCACGAATCAGTGTACAGGTACTCAGTACAATTTTAGTGTGTGAATGAACAGATGCATGGATTAACAAAAGAATGAAAATGAGCGTACAGTTCAGCAAACGACCTGTTGCCATCTGTAGTTCTGCTTGAGATAACACCTGTCTGATTCTCCTAGTGGCATCTCTGGTGTTTCTAGCAGAGAAACAGCCAAGGAAGAGTTTGGGGAAGAGAAGGAAGATTCGTGCTTAAGGAGTGGGTCCCCAGGGAGTGAAGTGAAGGCTTTGCTACTGATTTACTCTCTGTATGATGTTAGGTTCTAATCCTAGAGGATCTGCTTTCTGAAAACTCATAAGACAGCTTTCCACTGTCAGGAGCTGAAATAGTTTTGAGTTGGTACTGTGTAAGGACTTTATCAGACGACAATAAAGCACATTCAATGAGTCTATCCTGCTATAACAAAGTTCTTTAAGAAATTCACAGTAGTTTAAATGTGGGACTAGCTGCATCTGTAAGATGAGGCAGAATCATATGGCAGAGGAAAAACAGCATGTGCTCTATACTCCTCACAGGATTATAGCTATCAACTGACATCATGTGTGCACAAGCGCTCTGTAAACTCTTAAGCACAGCAATGGATGGCTATTATTTTATCTGCTAGGCAACCTCCTTCAGGTATCTATCCATGTGACTCTCACTTGGTTGCTAATTGCAGTCCCCTCTCTGGGGCCAAAATAGTGAAAATTGCCCAGTTCTGGCCAATCATTGTCCCTAATTTCTTGGTACAGTGATTTGCCTGAGGGCAAACATGTGACCCAGGCTGAGACAATCAGAACTCTTCCCTAGAAAGCAATGTACTGCCCTGTTCCCTTGGGCTACTGGCTGGGATAAAGTCAGTAGTCTTTGCAACGCTGGGTTATGAATGGAGGAAGAAGAGTTAGGGAATGGAGAGACAGGCCCTGACTGATTGTGTCTGAGACCAGCTCCACCTCTGTCCTCCAGAAGTACCTGAACAAATTGTGTTTGCTATATGAAGAAAATTCCCCTTTTCTTCCTTAAGCTGATGTGAGTTGGCTATCTTTTACCTGAAATCAAAATAATCATGATTCTATATACAAGTAAATATAACATTTTTCAAGGGATTTCTTCAAGTGGACCGTGAGAGCTTGCTTAAAGATTCTAACACTTGACAGTGCTACTTGAGACTAGCCAGAAATGGCTAGCTCGAACTTGATGATCACTGGGGTGATAGTTTTGCTTGAATATCTCTGACAATGGTACTGTCACCTCCTCATAAGACAGACCACCCTATTGCTATACACCTCTGATTCTCAGACATAAAAACCAAATCTGGCTGATTCAGCCTTTTGTCTTTGTCTTACTCTCTGAAGATACCCAGAATTTCAACCTGCCCTCCATCTACATCCGGTTCTTCTAAGTGGATGGCTCTTCAGCTCTGGCTCTAAGACAGATATCATGTTTCCTGAGTCTTTTCTTCTCTGGACTCTGACCTAATTAATGCATTACTGATAACTGTCCCTAGCATTAGAGAAAGGCCTAGATCAACAGGCATGGGACACATTCATTTTGTGGATGAGATGACAGGAGCAGCAGAACAGGCTTCCCAGAGAGAAGAACAGATCAGCACAGGGTCCCTGAGTAGGAAAACCAGGGGGAGCCCCTGAAGCCAGATCACGCCTTTGCGTTTTCTTGGGCTTCCTTCCTCATGACCTTTGCCATGGGCGGGATTCCTCACACTGGCTCCCGGCACTTAGGGGCATAGAAACTTTCAAAGGAGATATGAAGGAAATTAGAAAACAATTTCACCCCATTCACCATTTATTCAGTCAGGTAACAGAGATATATGCTAGATTTAAACATTCAGCATTCAGTTATCTGGTGCTTGAGATATGGTGTTGAGATATTGTGGTATAAGCAACATGCTACAAAAAAGTCCCTATTCTCCCAGAACCAGAATCAGCATACCCTCATTATAGTATTTTAAGGACATCTCAGACTTTCCCAGCCCTTGAACTTGGGTAGGTGAGACATAGTGCTAGATGTTCATGAGAACTGGGGTATGGGGCTCAGTTGAGCACATTTCTGGGGAGGGTTACACAAGACCTACAGTATGGAGAAAGGGGCAAAACTCTGCTGGAGGAGGTGGGGAACCTAGGGGATCTAGGAAATGACTCTGAGACACTGCTGAGCCCAGAGAGATTGACCTGGGCTTCCCTGGGGACTTTTCACTATTGAGGTTTAGACTGAAATTTGAGTGTTAGTATCTTTCATTTTGAACATTCATGAGAAAATAGTATTTCAGAATTGTATTGGTTCCATATGGCTACTGTAACAATTTATCCCACAGTGGATGATTCAACACAATAATAATTTATTGTCTCCCAGTTCTGGAGACAGAAATCCAAAATCATGGTGTCAGCAGGGCTAGACTTTTTTTCCTGAGGTTTTGGGAGAGACTCCATTCCCTGCCTCTTTCATAGCTTTCAGTGATTGACGACGATCCTTGGCCTTCCTTGGCTGGTAGCCACATCAACCCAGTCTCCGCCCCTGTCTCCACATTGCCTTCTGCTCTTAGAGTCTTGTCTTCTGTCTGTCTTACACCACCCTCTGCCCTTGTGTTATGTAGACCCCAGTCATTGTATTTAGGGCCCACTGGATAATCCAGCATATCTCATCTCAAGATTCTTAATTTAGTTGTATCTCCAAAGATCCCTTTTTTTCAAATCAAGTAACATTCACAAGTTCAGGAAATTAGGATGAATATGTATCTTTTGGGGGAGGAGGATGTGTGTGTATAATTCAGCCTACTGTAAGTATCCATCTTTTGTTAGTATCAAATCATTCTCTCATCTCAACCCCAAACCGTACTTTTCCTGCCAAAAGCAATCAAGAATTGCAGCCAGAAATGAACAGTATGTTTACCAACAATAGGTGGAAAATCCAGCACCATGCTTACTGGGATATAGAGAAAATACACACATACAGACACACACACACACACACAGAAAAGTTTCATCTTAAGCCCCCAACAAAAACACAGTATTATTCTCCTTAGATGTTATCATCAATTAGAGTGACTATAAGCACAATTTGTGTGTGTGTTATGTACTTTAATGGAGAAAGCAATGGCAACCCACTCCTGTACTCTTGCCTAGAAAATCCCATGGGTAGAGGAGCCTGGTAGGCTGCAGTCCATGGGATCGCTAAGAGTCAGACACGACTGAGCTACTTCACTTTCACTTTTCACTTTCCTGCATTGGAGAAGGAAACGGCACCCCACTCCAGTGTTCTTGCTTGGAGAAACCCAGGGGTGGGGGCGCCTGGTGGGCTGCTGTCTATGGGGTCACACAGAGTTGGACACGACTGAAGCAACTTAGCAGCATGTACTTTAAAAAGTTATTTGATGAGGCTCTATCATTTTTGTTTGTTGCTTTTGCTTTTATCTAATAATTTTGAAGATCCCTTTCCATTTATTGTCCAGTCACTGCATCCTTCCCTAGTCTCCGTCTTGCACTTGACTATTCCAGCCCCAGCCCCAGGCCTGTTGTGGCCAGCAAAGCAATGATTCAGGGGCCTCCTCTTATCTGTAAACTGAACTCTTCCTGCCATGTGCCCCATTCCTAATAGCTGCTCCCAGCTGCTGCAGGATAGGCTGGTACTTGGAGAGCCCTTGGGAGGATGGTCAGGAGCAAGGTTGCAATTATTGCATAGGGCCACTGCTTGAGCAGTTATGAGTTGAATTCAGCTTTTCATTCATTCATTATTCATTCAAGCAGACCTCTCTGAGCACTCGTGAGGCACTATTCTAGATCCCAGGAGATGGGGGCAGTGGGGAGGGTGTAAAGATAATCCCTGCCTCTAAGCCATTATGGGCTTCCCTGGTAGCTCAGCTGGTAAAGAATCCACCTGCAATGAAGGAGACCTGGGTTCAGTCCCTGGGTTGGGAAGATCCCCTGGAGAAGGGAAAGGCTGCCCACTCCAGTATTCTGGCCTGGAGAATTCACAAAGAGTCGGATACGACTGAGCGATTTTCACTTTACTTTAAGGCACTTACAGCAATTTCATAACATCCTGTCTTTCAGACTGAGAGCTTTCAATCCAAAGAAAAGAAGATAACGTTATGTCAGTAGACGTGAAACATTGTAACTGCCTCCCTCTTTTGGTTCTTTACCAGCAGCATTCACAGTCACCTCATTAGAACAATGTTATCCCCCTGCTGACACTGGTGACTTCTCACGGTTTTCAGAGGAGACGGCAGAAGCTCGGGTGGCAACCTGGTTTGCCCCAGATTCCCAGCCAATGGGCAGCAGAGCTGGCCTCTGAGTCCAGGCTTCCTCCACGAGGACTAGAGACCCTTCTACTCTGCCACGAGCCACTGCCTTTCCTCTTTCCCACCTCAACTTCTGAGCCATCCTCAGCCCTCCTCCTCTCCCTCCCTGAATGCTCCTGGGACCCCACAACCTTTAATGGTACTCTGCCTCCTCACCCTGAAATTGTCTGGACTTTTCTGCTCCTTATCCAAGAGATAAAGAGCTCTTGTTCTCTAATTTGATAAATTATGTTAATAGGTGAAATTAGGTCAAACATAGCAAATTTCCAATCCTATTTTAAGATTTGGGGAGATGAAGCTTTAATGAAAAATGAATACAAAGACTATTTAATGGATTCACTGGCTGAAGGATAAACTACCTCCATCTTTATGCAGACTCTTGAGCTGGGAAGTGCATGGGAGGGTGTGGTGTGATTGCGTTCCTCGGACCACGGCACAGAAAGTTTGGAGCGGGGGCCAATCAGAGCTCTGTTTGAGTCCTTGCTCGGAGACTGAGCAAGTGAGAAGCTCTCTGAGCTTACTGTTCTGTGAAATGGAGATAAAAATATCTGCTTACAAGGTTCCTGTGAGGATTCGATTGGCTAGAGATGCACCTGCCAGGGGTTAGGAGTTCAATTTTTTTTTTAATATGTTAATCCTTTCCTTCCCAGAGAGCTTGCATTCCAGCTGGGGAGGTAAACTCACTAACATGAATTGACTTGAAGTGAACTATACTCCAAAGGCTTTGCTCTTTGTGAAACTGCAAAAGAGCCACACACCCTGGAGAACTGGTAAGAGAATGGGGCACAGGTGAGAGGATAGGATTATAGATGAGCAAATATGGACACAGAGGAGAGGGCATGGTGCAGTTGAGAAAGTAAGGATACAGGTAAGAAGACAAAGGCCCAGGTGTACTGTAAGTATGGCTAGCACTTATGGGGATGAAGAGAGACAAAGAGAGTGCTGGCAAGAACTGCCTCTCCCCCCACCCTTGGATGGCTTCTTGTCTTTCTTGAACTCTTTAAAAACATGTTTGACTTACAAAACACATACATACTTGTAAAAATAAAAAGTTCAAACACAGCAAAATTTTCTAAATTCTTTACGAAGTACTATGACTTGCTTGTCTCCTTCCCCCAGCCCCACGGCGCCACAAAGCATGTTAAAGATTTGATGCTGTCTTTCCATAACTTTGGGCTTCCCAGGTGGCACAGGGGTAAAGAATGTACCTGCCAATGTAGGAGACACAGGAGACTAAGTTTAGATCCCCAGTAGGGAAGATCCCCTGGAGCAGGAAGTGGCAATCCACTCTGGTATCCTTGCCTGGGAAATCCCATGGACAGAGGAGTCTGATGGGCTACAGTCCATGGGGTCACAAAGAGATGGGCGTGACTGAGCATGCGTTCCACACCTTTCCCTGGGCCCAGTAGAATATATTTTTTATATATGAAGTTTTTTATTTTAAAGCAATGGTTCAAGAATCATTCTGAAACTTGCTTTTTGTTGTTTTTTACTCAAAGTCTTTCATAGCCTATTTTCCATGTCAGTAAATATGGCTCTACTGTGCTGGTTTTTAAAGACCTGCATGGTATTACAGAGCATAGGTAAACCATCATTTATTGCTCTTCTTACGAAGAAATTGTCTCCAGTTTTTTACTATTAAAAACTATGATGCAATTTGTTAATTCAATAAATATGGACTGACCAGTTGCATGCACCAAGCACTGGACTGTGCTTCAGAGACACAAAAATGAGTGAACAGGGTCAGTCCCCATGACTAAGGAGCTTTCTTGTAGTCAGGAAGTGAACTCCAGTGCAATAGCGACACGTAAATATAAAATCCCAAGGCCCTTTTCCCAGTGCTTGACAAGGGCCCCAGATCTTTTTTTTTTAAATTGAAGTGTAGTTGATTTGTAATTTTTCAGGTGTACGGTGAAGTGATTCATTTATATATATGTGTGTGTGTGTGTATAATCTTTTCCAGATTCTTTTCCATTATAGATTATTACAAGATATTAATATAGTTCCCTGTACTAGGCGGTAGGTCCATGCTGTAACCAGTGCCACAGATCTTATTCTTAAAACCCACTGAAGGGCTTCCCTGGTGGCTCAGTGGTAAAGAATTCACCCGCCAATGCAGAAGACACAGGTTCAGTCCTTGGGCTGGGAAAATACCACATGCTGTAAAGCAGCTGAGCCCGCGCACCACAGCTACTGAGCCTGTGCACTAGAGCCCAGAAGCTGCATCTACCAAACAACTGAAGCCCGTTCACCCCAAAACCCATGCTCTGCAACAAGAGAAGCTGCCGCAGTAAGAAGCCTGCACACAACTAGACAGCAGCCCCACTGAGCATAACTAGAGAAAAGCCTGCGCAGCGAAGACGACCCCGGAACAGCCAAAAAAACCAGATGAATGGAATGGTTTTTTAAAACCCACCGAGGCCTGCTGATGGAAACGTAAAATGGTGCAACCTCTATGCAGTGCTTTTAAGAAGTTGAACATACACCTACTGTCTAATCCAAATGTTCCACTTCTGTGAATTTACCTGAGAAAAGAAAACACAGGTCTACACAGAGACTTGTATGCAAAGACTTATAGCAACCTTATTTGTAAATGTCAAAAACTGGATCCAAACTTTGATAAGATAGTTATTTTGAGATATTAGTCTGACATCTTTTTGATCAGCTGTCTTTCTGAATAAAATATTCTTTGCCTAAAAAAAAAAAAGCCCCAAAACTGAAAACAACTCAGATGTCCACCACCAGGTGGATGGATAAACAAATATCCAGAGGAACCCTACTCAACAATAAAAAGGGATAAACTACACAGCCACATGGATGAATCTCAAAGTAATTAAGCTAAGAGAAAGAAGCCAAACAAAAAGAGAATACATACTGTATGATTCTGTTTACATAAAACTCTAGAAAAGGCAAATGGATCTACAGTGACAGAATGCAGATCAATGGCCATTTGAGGTTGAGAGAGGTTGAGGGAAAGACTACAGAGGGACACAGAAATATTGAGGGCAGTGGAAGTGTCCACTCCCTTGATCATGGTGGCATTTATATGTGTGTCAAAACTTACCAAATTGTATACTTTAAACATGTGTGGTCTCTTGGTTAGAAATTATACTTAAAAATAATACACAGGTGGGACTTCCCTGTAACCTGCAGGTGCATCCTCACTGTGCAGGGTGTTTGGGTTCAATCCCTGGTCAGGAAACTAGATCCTGCAGCTAAGACCTTGCACAATCAAATTTAAAAACAAAGACAAAAAACCCATATACTGGTGGATTTTTAACTAAGGTAGAGGCATGATGAGATTTTCAAGTATTTTCCAGTTGTACAAAAATGAGAAGACCACAGCTGGGGAAGCCAGCTAAGGCATAATTATGTATACAGTTAGGTAGGAGAGGAAGTGCTGACTCATTGATTTTAATTGCTGTGAGTTTTCTATTGCGGGGATATGCTATAATTTATTTACCCATTTGCTCATGGAAGATGTTTAGGTTGTTTCCAGTTGTTTAGTATTACAAAAATGCCTTGATGAACAGTCTTGTATCTCCAAGTACTCACATGTGATTGTGTCTCTAATGAAATACGTACAGGTGAAATTATTAAGTTATAGGGTATGAGTGACTTCAGGTTTACTAAATACCACTCAATTGCTCTTTCCATTACAAAAATATTCTCTCCTGTCAGTATTTTATGAAAGTTTCATTGTTCTACATTTTCATTAACAATTGGCATTATCAAAATTTAAAAATTCTGATGGGTGCAAAATGGCATCTCACTTTCTCTAATTTGCGTTTTTAGGATTTTTAATGAAGCTGTGCATCTTGTCTTATTTTTCTTTATCACTTGAGTTTTCTTCCTCTGTCAATTCTGTACCTACCTTTTGCTTTTTCTCTAGCTGGCCTCTTGACATATTTTTCATGATCTATGTGTGTTTTTGTCTTCCTTGTAGTTTCCCATTTAATTCTTTGTCACCTGGATGTATTGCAAAAATTTTCTCCATCTGTCACTTACGCTTTTGCTTTGTTTTATTGTACCTTCTGCTGTATGCACGTTTATTTTGAAATGGTCCTCTAATGATATACCACAAACTTGGCTTAAAACAACAAGTTTGTTACAGCCTGGAGGATAGAAGTCCAAAGTGGCTTTCGCTGAGCTAAAATCAGCATTCTTTCTTTAGGCTCTAAGAGAGAATTTGTTTTCTCACATTTTCTGGCTTCTAAAGCCCACCTACAACCCTTGGTTTGTAGACCCTTCTTCCATCTTCAAAGGCAGCTGTGTATAATCTTCAAAGCTCTCCCTAACTTTGACATTCCTATGTTGCTGTTGTTCAGTCGCTAAGTCATGTCTGACTCTTTGCAACCTATACACTGCAGCATACCAGGCTTCCCTGCCCTTCACTATCTCTTGGAGTTTGCCCAAACTCGTGTCTATTGAGTCAGAATTGCCTGCCATTCAACCATCTCATCCTCTGTCATCCCCTTCTCCTCCTGCCCTCAATCTTTCCCAACATCAGGATCTTTCCTAGTGAGTCAGTTCTTTGCATCAGGTGGCCAAAGTATTGGAGTTTTAGCTTCAGCATCAGTCCTTCCAATGAATATTCAGGACTGATTTCCTTTAGGATAGACTGGCTGGATCTCCTTGCAGTCCAAGGGACTCTCAAGAGTCTTTTCCAACACCACAGCTCAAAAGCATCAGTTCTTCCTTGCTCATCTTTCTTTTCACATCCATACCTGGCTACTGGGAAAACCGTAGCTTTGACTTTTGTCAGCAAAGTGATGTCTCTGCTTTTGCAGATGCTATCTAGGTTGGTCATAGCTTTTCTTCCAAGGAGCAAGTGTCTTTTAATTTCATGGCTGCAGTCACTGTCCACAGTGATTTTGGAGCCCACGAAAATAAAGCCTCCACCGTTTCTGATTTTTCCCCATCATTTTGCCATGAAGTGATGGGATCAGATGCCGATCTTACTTTTTTTGAAAGTTGAATTTTAAGCCAGCTTTTTCACTCTCCTCTTTACCTTCACCTAGAGCTTATTTAACTTCTATACAGAGTACATCATGAGAAACGCTAGACTGAAAGAAACACAAGGTGGAATCAAGATTGCTGGGAGAACTATCAATAACCTCAGACATGCAGATGACACCATCCTTATGGCAGAAAGTGAAGAGGAACTCAAAAGCCTCTTGATGAAAGTGAAAGAGGAAAGCAAAAAAGTTGGCTTAAAGCTCAACATTCAGAAAACAAAGATCATGGCATCTGGTCCCATCACTTCATGGCAAATAGATGGGGAAACAGTGGAAACAGTGTCAGACTTTATTTTGGGGGGCTCCAAAATCACTGCAGATGGTGATTGCAGCCATGAAATTAAAAGACGCTTACTCCTTGGAAGAAAAGTTATGACCAATCTAGATAGCATATTCAAAAGCAGAGACATTACTTTGCCAACGAAGGTCCATCTAGTCAAGGCTATGGTTTTTCGAGTAGTCATGTATGGATGTGAGAGTTGGACGGAAGCATATTCAAAAGCAGAGACATTACTTTGCCAACGAAGGTCCATCTAGTCAAGGCTATGATTTTTCGAGTAGTCATGTATGGATGTGAGAGTTGGACGGTGAAGAAAGCTGAGCGCCGAAGAATTGATGCTTTTGAACTGTGGTGTTGGAGAAGGCTCTTGAGAGTCCTTTGGACTGCAAGGAGATCTAACCAGTCCATTCTGAAGGAGATCAGCCCTGGGATTTCTTTGGAAGGAATGATGCTAAAGCTGGAACTCCAGTACTTTGGCCACCTCATGAGAAGAGCTGACTCATTGGAAAAGACTTTGATGCTGGGAGGGATTGGGGGCAGGAGGAGAAGGGGACGACAGAGAATGAGATGGCTGGATGGCATCACTGACTCGATGGACGTGAGTCTGAGTGAACTCCAGGAGTTGGTGATGGACAGGGAGGCCTGGCGTGCTGCGATTCATGGGGTCGCAAAGAGTCGGACACAATTGAGCAACTGAACTGAACTGAGAAGTTCTTTAGTTCCTCTTCACTTTCTGCCCTTAGAGTCATCTGCATATCTAAGGTTATTGATATTTCTCCCAGCAATCTTGATTTCAGCTCGTGATGTCCCTTTCATAAGGACTTTGAGTCAACCCAATCTATTAAATAATCCACTTTTCCTACTAATCTGCAATGCCACTATTGTCATGTAGTAAACTTTCATAAATACATGGGTTTGTTACTGGGCTTATTATTCTGTTTTTTCAATTATTTACTTTCTTGCTTTTCAAAGTGGTGCTTCATGAACCAGCAGCATCAATATCACCTAGTAGTTAATTAGGACTGCAGCATCTCAAGCCCCATCCCAGACCTTCTCAATTAGGATCTGGGATTAACAAGATCCCCAGAGGATTCCTGGGGCCTGAAAGTTTGAGAAGCACTAGTCTACCCATGTTTTTGAAATCTGAATTACTATAGCTTTAATTATTGATGTCTGGGAAGTCAAATGCCCCTCTGTTCTTCATGTTGAATTCATAGTTTAATTTGGGAAGGATTGGAAATTTTATGATAATTGAAGTCAACTCATAAGTGCTTCATATTTCACATTTTTAGAACTTGTGTTTTCCAGTAAACTCTGGCAATTTTATCCATAGAGATTTTGTATATCCTTTTTTTTTGTGGCTTTTATTCCTAGGAAACTCACAAGTTTCGTTATTATTGAAAGTACTATTTTTTATTGCATTTTCTAATTGTTGCAGGTATATTAGAATGTTATCTGTACTTGCATATTTATCTGACAACTTTGCAGAATGTTTTTTATTAATGCTGACAGTGTTTCTACGGATTCTCTTTTTCCTTTTTGTAGATAATAGTATTACTTGTGAATAATAATAGCTTTGTTTCTTCCATTCTTGTCTTCTCAGCTTCTATTTATTTTCCTCTTGTTAATCCACCAACTAGGACTTTCAATATAATGCTGAGTAGAAGCAGTGAAGCAGTAATGGTTTTCAGCCTGAACTTAAAGGAGATCCTTTACATCTCCAGCATTAAATTAGATGTTTACAGCTGTTTTTTGATACAATGCTTTAAAAGGTTAAAAACATTTTCTTAATTTTCTAGTTTGCTAAAATTAGATTTTTTTCCTAAAATTACAAATGACTATCAACTTTTATCAAATGCTTTTTATGCATCTACCAAACAGTTCAGTATGCATATAAAAAGGACTATAAGGGAATCCCCTCAAGTGGCAAGTATGTTGGAGTGGAGAGGTTCTAAGGCATTGTTTTCATCTATTTTTCTGTTGGTAATACTATTGCATTGCTTCCTTTTTAAACTTGTTTTTCAGGGGACCCAGTTGTAGTGGTATGGGACCCAAATAAAGCATATTTTTCTGTTCCTTTTCAGGAGATTCATATTTCAGTGATGTTAAGGGGAGAATGGCCATAAAAATCCATACCACACAAGTACTCACTATTCAAAACATACTTGAGCTCCTATGGTATGCCAGCTAGAAGCCAGGATAAAAACAAAACAACAACAAAAAAAAACCCAAGTAAGATTGGGCTGTCACACTCAGAGAGTGAGCACTATGTGGAGACTAAAGACCTAGAGTTAGTTACCTTTTTATATGCAGTTAGTCTTGAGTAAACAACTTACTTAAGCTCTTTGAGTTTCAATTATCTCATTTGTGAAATAGAAATAGTAATAGAACATTCTAACTAATTTTGCAACAATTAAGATGCTCTGGGCTATAAGTAATTCAATTTAAGCAATAAGGAAAATATATTTCCTCACATAAAAAGAAGTCCTGATATTGCTGGGTTGGTTACCTCGGTAATCAATGACCCCATCAACAACTCAATTACTTTCCATTTCTTGGTTCTGACATTTTCTTTATGTCTTCTTGCTCTGAGGTTAATTCTTCTCCTAAATTGTAAATGATCACCAAAGTTTCTGGCATCCAGAAATTATTGAGGCACACCTCCCTTTCCCCTACTCATTAGACTTCTCTTCTTGTCTTAGGGGCAGAATTTTATTCCACATCTATGCTGAAACCAATCACTCTAAGAGAAATGGACTCACAATAATTAATTTAGACCAGTTGGGATATAGCTTTCCTTGAGTTACTCGGAAGAGTGGTAGACACCCAAATGAAGTTAGGGCTCAGCCAACTGTGAAGAAAGGAATGGGTGGTTTGGTAGACAACAGGAGTCTCTGCTGCAGAGCTGTTGTCAATCTGTAATGACATCATTTGTGTAAAACTCTTGGAATGTTACTTGGTGCATAGCAAATGCACAATCAACATTTTCCAGATGGCACTAGTGGTAAAGAACCCTACCTGCCAATGTAGGAGATGCCAATGTAAGAGATGTAGGTTCAATCCCTGGGTTGGGAAGATGCTCTGGAGGAAGGCATGGCAACCTACTCCAGTATTCTAGCCTGGAGAATTCCATGGACAGAGGAAACCTGGAGGTCTACAATGAATGCAGCTGCAAAGAGTCGGACATGACTGTAACCACTTAACGCACAATCGATATTAGCTGTTAACATTTCTCATGTATTCACAATCACATTATCAATCTAGGCAAGTTTTTAAATATTGTACTTTTCTCATGGTGTCAAATCACAGATGTAAGCAAGGTGGTTATAGGAGCACAGAGGATTCTTTAACCTGGTATGGAGAGAGTGAGGATGAGTGGAAAGTTCATCAGGAAAGGCTTCTCAGAGATGCCCTTGAGATGAGTCTTGAAAGACAAGTAGGAGTAAGCAGATTAAAACAAAGAAGAGGGGATGGAGCGGGCAAGGGACTGAGGCTAGAGACTTAGCTGCCCTACATACACTTGAAAGCGCCTAGGAAGGAGGAGGCTGAGAAAACCTTTATAGCTGGGTGTGCCCCAAGGGCAGGGTGATGTCAAGACCTTACATACCTTAGGTAAATTGATCTGGAGCATATGTCCTAGTTTATAGTCTTGCTAGCAAAGAAACCAGCAAGGAGACCAGAGTGTGCTGGTTCAGAGAGAGGTTATAGAGTTAGGAGAAAGAGTCCTGCACAGTACTTCCTTTTGAAAGTGTGAAAAATCACAAGGTCATAAAAATATCAAGTGCTTATTGATTGTACCAAAGGACAGTTGCAGTAGGGTAGTCTAAGGTACAGGTGTGCTGACCATCTGTCGAAAAGGAAAAAGAAACAACATCAGCAAAAAGCCCAACACATTTAAGAAACAAATGATAAGGGTCCATCTCTCTCTGCATTTAGAATAGCCAGGTTGCATCCACAGCAGTAGTGTTTTATGGGGCCAGCTGGTGGGTTACAGCCCCTGAGGTTGTAAAGAATCAGACATAACTGAGGGGCTGAGTGTACACACAGACATACAACAGGTAAGCAGGAAACAGTCTTGACTATTCAGGATGCTGAGCCCAGGTGTGAAGGGAAGGTCAAAGTGGGATTTCCTGTTCTTATTTCAAATAGCCAGCCATGATGATTGGTTTCATTGGAGCCACAAAGATGCAAAACACATTTTGCCCACTGCTTGGTTTTGGATAACATCCCCAGCCCCTCGCTCCCCCACTTCACCTGCCCACTAGTAATGAAAAGCAAGCTGTAGCAATGCCTGGGGTGGGAGTGGGGAGAACTGAATTTTATTCTGCAAATTGGAGGGAACCGCTGCTGGGTTGTAAGGCTCACTGCCTGGAATCGAGTCCCCTCCTCCAGGACCTTGGAAGTCCTACCATCACACCCAGAAGGAAGAGAAAGGAGGACAGGCAGCAAGCCCTGCAGTGCAATTTATCTCATTTTGTGAAGGCAATCTATCTGTGCCTTGAGCCACCGGCATGAAGAGCTCTGATGGACTGGAACTGTCTTTCAATAAGAACTGACAGATAACAGCTCTATCTGAAATAACCGGTTCTGTCACGTCCTTGGCTGCCCTCTCCAGAATCAGTGACTGCAGATTCCTTGCCGATTCCCAGTGGTTCAGCCTTCTTCCATAGGCAACAGCGGCTGGAAAGCACTCAACTGCAACAGCGTCTATCTGAGGTTGCCTTCACCCTAGACCAGAAAGGGCAGCTCCTTCTGAATGCTTTCCAAGAAGGGACAGCCTCCCAAGACAGAATGTTCCAATGCTGCTACGCCCAGAGGATATAAAACAACCAATATGTTTGAGAAGCAGTCATCAAGGGAGGGAAAGTAAATAATTTTGTACTGCCTTGTTTGGCTGGAAGTTGAGAAGGAAGTAAGAATGCCCCACCAGCCTTCCTTGGGGCTGTGCGCCTTGGCCAGCCCTCTGTCTCTGCTCTGCTGCGGCTCAGGTCTTCACACCCTGGTGCATGTCAGCTACCCCTTGGCGTTCCCGAAGGGCACTGTCCTCAGTGAGAAAGGCCCTGCTGGGCTGTGACCAGGGACTTGGACACCCTCCCTCACCCTTCCGATCTGTACCTTTTTAATAACATTAAGCACTATTGTGTTTATTTACTTGTTTGTAGCTGCTCTGGGTCTTAGCTGTTACATGCAGGCTTTCTCTAGTTGTGCTTGGGCTCTCGTTCCGCTGGCTTCTCCTGTTGCAGAGAACAGGCTCTAGAGCACGTGGGCCTCAGTAGTTGTGGCACATGGGCTCAGTTGTCCTGCAGCATATGGAATCTTTCCAGATTGAATCTGGGTCCCCTGTATTAGCAAGCAGATTAACCACCGGACCATCAGGGAAGTCCTCAAATATATGTCTTTTGACCAAAAGGTCAGAGTAGGAAGGGAAGGTAAGAAGAAAGTAACCTGTGTGGCTGAGGGGTCATAACCATCCTCCCGGGATGCCCCACCCCCTGCATCTCCTCCTGACATCTCTCCTTCTGGCAGCCCCCACGGCCTGTCACTTTTTCCTCGGGGTCTCAGTCTGTGCTGGTCCCTTGGGCTTGTAGTACTCTGCTGACACTATTTCAAAAGTTGTTCCTCCCCCTAAAGCTCGTGAGTTTCTTTCTCAAGGAACACTTATCACTCTGTGCATAAATGACTGACAACCTGACTCCTCCACCATGCTGTGACCCTCTCAAGGGCAAGGATGAGTCTTTGGCATGTTGGTGTTCTGGTACCCAGTGTGGTGCCCACACAGAGCAGGTGCTCAAAAGCATGCTCATTAGAGTAAGCAGACATGAGCAGGAGGGCACTGACTTGGCTGCCAGGGCTCCCCTAGTGGTCCACCCTGGCCCACCTGCTGCTCCTATAAGCCTGGATCTAGGCTGGGCCATGAAATTAAGACACCTGCTCCTTGGAAGAAAAGCTATGACAAACCTAGATGGCGTATTCAAAGCAGAGACATTACTTTACAAAGTTTCATCTAGTCAAAGGCATGGTTTTTCAAGTAGTCATGTACAGAAGTAACAGTTGGACCATAAAGAAGGCTGAGAGCCAAAGACTGATGCTTTTGAACTGTGGTGTTGAAAAAGACTCTTGAGAATCCCTTGGACAGCAAGATCAAGCAAGTCAATCCTGAAGGAAGTCAACTCTGAATATTCATTGGAAGGACTGATGCTAAAGCTGAAGCTTCAATACTTTGGCCACCTGATGTGAAGAACTGACTCATTGGGAAGGAACCTGATGCTGGGAAAGATGGAGGGCAGGAGGAGAAGAGGGCAACAGAGGATGAGATGATTAGATAGCATCACCGACTCAAGGAGCATGAGTTAGAGCAAACTCCAAGAGACAGTGAAGGACAAGGAAGCCTGTGTGCTATAGTCCATGAGGTCATAAAGAGTCAGACATGATTGAGCAACTGAATAGCGACAAGCTGGGCCGGGCAGATCCAAACCTGAAACCAGGTTCAGAGGGCAGAGCTCAGCCTCCCACTTCTGCTGCTGAAGAGCAACGTTAAAAGAGACTCTCTCTCCTCACAAGTGCCAACTGCAAATGCTGGGCCAGAGCTGTTCTACCTATTTTTGTTTTTTTTCTGCATCAGCTCCTCAAGATGCCACTTGGGAGAAGTGGGACTCTTCAGATTCTCGGACATGAAGAACTCTTTCCAGCCTCAGGCCTTGTCCTGCTCTGGGGTGGGGAGTATTGATTTGAATGCCTTTAGCAAATGACACCTCCCAGAGGCCTTCGGACTCACAGCCAAAGCTTATTTCTCTGGGGAAAGAAAGCGCCTTGCAAAGTAAATAGGGACGCTGTGTTCCCTGAATAGAATGACACTTTAAAGAACAGCTAGTGTTTTATTTTATCAAGGCAATAAAAGTCCTCTGTAGCCAGAAGGGCTCAGAGAGGTGAAAAAAGTAACCCTGAACTCAAGAAAGATATACAAAATCTCTGGAGTCTATAGATACAAGTGATCTCCCAAGCCTGCTCCAGCCCCAGACCAAGCCAAACGCGGACACCATAGCCACTGCTTCTCCTACAGTTGACTGTGCGCCTCCTGTGACTATGGGAAGGTCCAATCTACGGGATTCTCACCATCCCTCACTCCTTCTGGCTGTCTCCTCCCTCCCTTTGTCTTTTTTCTTTTCTTCAGTTCAGTTCAGTTCAGTTCAGTTCATTCGCTCAGTTGTGTCCAACTCTTCGCAACCCCATGAACAGCAGCACATCAGGCCTCCCTGTCCATCACCAACTCCCAAAGTCTACCCAAACCCATGTCCATCGAGTCAGTGATGCCATCCAACCATTTCATCCTCTGCCATCCCCTTCTCCTCCTGCCCTCAATCTTCCCCAGCATCAGGGTCTTTTCAAATGAGTCTGCTCTTTGTATCAGGTGGTCAAAGTATTGGAGTTTCAGCTTCAACATCAGCCCTTCCAATGAACACTCAGGACTGATCTCCTTCAGAATGGACTGGTTGGATCTCCTTGCAGTCCAAGGGACTCTCAAGAGTCTTCTCCAACACCACAGTTCAAAAGCATCAATTCTTCGGCACTCAGCTTTCTTCACAGTCCAACTCTCACATCCATACATAACTACTGGAAAAACCATAGCCTTGACTAGACAGACCTTAGTCAGCAAAGTAATGTCTCTGCTTTTGAATATGCTGTCTAGGTTGGTCATAACTTTTCTTTCAAGGAGTAAGCATCTTTTAATTTCATGGCTGAAATCACCATCTGCAGTGATTTTGGAGCCTAGAAAAATAAAGTCAGCCACTGTTTCCAGTTTCCCCATCTATTTCCCATGAAGTGATGGGACCAGATGCCATGATCTCAGTTTTCTGAATGTTGAGCTTTAAGCCAACTTTTTCACTCTCTTCTTTCACTTTCATCAAGAAGCTCTTTAGTTCCTCTTCACTTTCTGCCATAAGGGTGGGGTCATCTGCATATTTGAGGTTATTGATATTTCTCCCGGCAATCTTGATTCTAACTCAAGTTTCTTCCAGTCCAGCGTTTCTTATGATGTACTCTGCATAGAAGTTAAATAAGCAGGGTGACAAGATACAGCCTTGACGGACTCCTTTTCCTGTTTGGAACCAGTCTGTTGTTCCATCTCCAGTTCTAACTGTTGCTTCCTGACCTGCATACAGGTTTCTCAAGAGGGAGGTCAGGTGGTCGGGTATTCCCATGTCTTTCAGAATTTTCCACAGTTTCTTTTCTTAAAAACTTATTTACTTGTTTGTTTGTTTGGTTTTGGCTGTGCTGGGTCTTTGCTGCTGCACATGGGCTTTCTCTAGTGGCGAGCAGGGGCTCCTCTCCAGTTGCGGTGTGCAGGCTTCTTATTGCGGTGGCTTCTCTTGCTGCAGAGCACAGGCTCTGGGTGCACAGAGCTCAGTGGTTGTGTGCACAGGCTCAGTTGCTCTGCGACATGTGGGATTTTCTCAGACCAGGGGTCAAACCAACAGTCCAACTCTCACATCCATACATAACTACTGGAAAAACCATAGCCTTGACTAGACAGACCTTAGTCAGCAAAGTAATGTCTCTGCTTTTGAATATGCTGTCTAGGTTGGTCATAACTTTTCTTTCAAGGAGTAAGCATCTTTTAATTTCATGGCTGAAATCACCATCTGCAGTGATTTTGGAGCCTAGAAAAATAAAGTCAGCCACTGTTTCCAGTTTCCCCATCTATTTCCCATGAAGTGATGGGACCAGATGCCATGATCTCAGTTTTCTGAATGTTGAGCTTTAAGCCAACTTTTTCACTCTCTTCTTTCACTTTCATCAAGAAGCTCTTTAGTTCCTCTTCACTTTCTGCCATAAGGGTGGGGTCATCTGCATATTTGAGGTTATTGATATTTCTCCCGGCAATCTTGATTCTAACTCAAGTTTCTTCCAGTCCAGCGTTTCTTATGATGTACTCTGCATAGAAGTTAAATAAGCAGGGTGACAAGATACAGCCTTGACGGACTCCTTTTCCTGTTTGGAACCAGTCTGTTGTTCCATCTCCAGTTCTAACTGTTGCTTCCTGACCTGCATACAGGTTTCTCAAGAGGGAGGTCAGGTGGTCGGGTATTCCCATGTCTTTCAGAATTTTCCACAGTTTCTTTTCTTAAAAACTTATTTACTTGTTTGTTTGTTTGGTTTTGGCTGTGCTGGGTCTTTGCTGCTGCACATGGGCTTTCTCTAGTGGCGAGCAGGGGCTCCTCTCCAGTTGCGGTGTGCAGGCTTCTTATTGCGGTGGCTTCTCTTGCTGCAGAGCACAGGCTCTGGGTGCACAGAGCTCAGTGGTTGTGTGCACAGGCTCAGTTGCTCTGCGACATGTGGGATTTTCTCAGACCAGGGGTCAAACCCGTGTCCCCTGCATTAGCAGGTAGATTCTTAACCACTGGACCACCAGGGAAGTCCTCCTCCTTCCCTTTTTCTCTCCACTTATTCTTTCTTTGTACTTATAATCTTTGTCTCTTTCTCTTAAGCTTGCACACATGCACAGCCACACACACACACACACACACACGTTTTCCTTGTGACACACCCTTGAATCATATTTGCATCTCCTTTATCCTTCTCAGCTCACAGTCTCTGGACCCCAAGTCACCCTCTCCCACCACACAGATTCCAAGATCTGCCTTTTCACACACAAATACAAATTCCTGTTCAGTTCAATTTCCATTTATCTCTATCATTATTAAGCACCTACTATGTATAAGGGGTTTCCCACGTGGTTCAGTGGTAAAGAACCTGCCTACAATGCAGAAGGCAAGGATTAAACCCCTGGGTTGGGAATATCCCCTGGCAAAGGAAATGGCAACTGACTCCAGTATTAATGCCTGGGAAATCCGAGGGACAGAGGAGCCTGGCGGGCTACAGTCCATGGGGTCACAAAAGAGTCAGACATGGCTTAACAACTAAACAGCAACAACAACAATAACATGCATAAAGTCCTGAACTAAGGGCTGACGTTACAAAGATGAATAAGATATTAGAGCTTATTTGGGAAGATATGTAAACAAATTCTTTGCATACACTGGTGGTGGTTTAGTTGCTACTGTAGCCTGCCAGGGTCCTCTGCCCAGGGGATTCTCCAGGCAAGAATACTGGAGAGGGTTGCCATTTCCTTCCCAACCAGGAATTGAGCCTGGGTCTCCTGCATTGCAGGCAAATTCTTTACCAACTGAGCTATGAGGGAAGCTCCTTGGGTACACTAGATAAGTTATAAGATAGGGATGTGCACAGATCTCGAGTGTCCAGAGTGGATGACTATCCACTCTGGGAGTTAAAGGAAAGTTTCCAGGAGAAAGTGATACCAGGTGAAGAAAGATGGGATGG
This sequence comes from Madoqua kirkii, assembly GCA_006408675.1. Classification (NCBI taxonomy): domain Eukaryota; kingdom Metazoa; phylum Chordata; class Mammalia; order Artiodactyla; family Bovidae; genus Madoqua; species Madoqua kirkii. The sequence continues at coordinate 43,311 of SJYC01118917.1, forward strand.
AATTTCCAGAAAGAGGCAGCAACATAAACATAGACATGGAGCCTGGAAACTGTGGGTAGGGGAGGAGCCGCCCTGGAGCAGTTAGATACAAGGGATGCACAAGAGATGAGTCTGATGAAGTCTAGGGAAAAGGTTCTCAAAGGCCCTTGAAGCAAGATTAAGGGCTGTCTATTGTGTACAAGCTGGGGGATGTGTGAATGGTTTCAAGTGGGGAAATTATTTGGTTGCAAAGTGAAAGATGGCTCCACAAACAGCTAGACTGCAGGCAGAGTGTGTTGTGCAGTGTCTGTGGTTTTCCAGTTCAGAACGGATGCAGGTGTGGGTGAGGCGGGGAGGGGGCCAGGAGGGGCAGGGGGC
>SJYC01118918.1:0-19877 GCA_006408675.1 Madoqua kirkii
GGGTGAGGCGGGGAGGGGGCCAGGAGGGGCAGGGGGTGGTGAGGAGGGTAGGGAAAGAAAGCAATAGATCTGAGATATAACTTTTTTTTTTTAAGTCATCATTATTCGGTGGTTCTCTGGAGTGTTGAGTAAGCAAGACAGTGTGTTGGGTGATTCCAAGTCTCTGGGAGGCAGTGTCTTTAATGGCACACGGATGATCAGGATAAAGTCCCAGTTTCCAGGGTAAGAATAAGATGGTTAGAGGCTGTAAGCAATAAAAAGATTGTGTTGTCCTCCCCATGTATGTTAAAATCTAATCAGTGCTGACTTATAATAAAGGCCAACAGAATTTTGCTTCTTCCGAAGATATCATCAGCTTAAATATCTGTGTTTTAGTATACATCAGTTCAGTTCAGTCGCTCAGCCGTGTCCAACTCTTAAATAGGCATGCAGCCATATGTATATTCTTTTTTAAAAAATATATGTATATATGTATGTATTTTTGGCTGTGCTGGGCCTTCACTGATGCTTATGGGCTTTCTACAGTTGCGGTGAGTGGGGGCTACTCTCTAGGTGCATGGACTTCTCATTGTGGTGACTTTTGTTGTGGAGCACAGGCTCTAAGCTCACAGGCTTCAGTAATTGTGGAACATGGGCTTAGTTGCTCTGAGGCATGTGGGTGTTCCTGGACTAAGGACTGAACCCACGTCTCCTGCATTGGCAGGTAGATTTTTATCCATTGTCCCATCAGGGAAGTCCCTGTATATTCTCTTACTGTTACTTTATTCTTTCACAAGACTTTGGCTCCATCGTGCCCTGGAAACTTGCGTCTGCCTGCTGCTGGAGGCAGTGGTTTGCGGCGCACGTGGGACAGGAGGGAGTGAAGAGCCGGTGTTGCCAGGAGCTCCAGTGAGGAGGGGAGCAGACAGGGAAGGGGGTCTGAGGAGCAGCAGAAGTCTGGGTGTGGGGAAGAAACATGATTATCTTCATAGACAGAGGGGCTGAGGGGGACAGGAAAGGAGGGTAAGAGTGAAAATAAAGGTAAGAAAGGAGGTGAGACTGGGAGGAGCATCCAGACGACAGGAGGTGGGAGCTGAAGGAGGCAGGTCGGCCTGGAGGCAGGAAGGACCCTCAGCCTTGGACGCTGGGAAAAGTGGGATGCCAGTGTGGATGGATACGAAGGTGGGGTGGGAAGTTGGTAGGCTCTAAGGTCTCAGGGAAGGAGACATGGCGAGGATGGGAACTGGGGGCCTTGGGGATAGTGGAAACCTTGGCGTTGGGGTTGAGAGAGAGCTGATCAAGACAGCAGCTCATTTCCCACCTTTCCTCAGCTCCCCTAGCAGCCCCTAGTGCTGCCTCCTCATCCCCTTGCTGTGTGCTCCTACACGGTGCCATCAACAACGGCTTACCCAGGAGGCCAAACCAGAGGCAGCGGGGGTGAGGAGGGGGCGACCGTAGAGATGACGCTCACGCCCCTGTGCAGGGCCCACTCCGCCCTCCCTCTCCTCTGGCCTTGCTGCTTCCCTGCCTCGGTGTAAACTCTCATCCAGTTGCATGAGCAGGGTCTCCTTCTGAGTGTCCCTCACCAAATGTGCGTGTGTGCGTCGTCTTCATAACTCTCCCTCCAGCTGGATTAATTCTATCATAAACTGAGTGCAGTTTTCAAATACATACTTCATGGATTTCTGTCTGCTCAGATCTATTGAGCCAGTACACACACACACACACACACACACACACACACACACACACACACAGAGAGAATCCTTACACATAGTTCCAAAGAGCGCTCCCCATGCTGAGAAATTTTTGGAAGTCTCATAGTATGTAACCCAAGTCCCCCTGCACCCACTCGCCCTTCAGCACTGGCTCTTTCCCCTCGTACTATGGCCAGTACCACCCAAACTCTTGCTGTGCGTTTTGAACTCTCAATTCTGCCTGTCACCATCCCTCCCTGAGAGGGCCTCCTGCTCCTGACCCCTCCTCTCCCGTCTTCTCACTGCACAGCTTCCACGAGCCGCTTCTGCACACTGCATTTTTATCTCCTCAGTCCCCTGTAAGGGTCTTCTGCCTCTGCTTAATCCATGAAGTCCAAGTGCCCCAGATGTCTTCTAGGAACCATCCTCAGGTCTAACAATGCAGGTCCTGCTGCTCCTTCACATGCTGCTCTCCATGAGTAAGATAAACCTTCTCACCACCGTCCAGTGGGCCTAACACACGGGGTGTGGAAGATGAGAAGAGATGATCACTGGATGCTCACGAGGCTTCATGGAGAATACATGGAACTACTCCCTAACTCACTTTTTCCTTTGATAGCAGTTATCAAACTGTTAATCAAAGGATTTATATAAAGATGGTATATCTAGATTTTAGCATGGCAGATAGATGGGGAAAGAGTGGAAACAGTGGCTGACTTTATTTTTCTGGGCTCCAAAATCACTACAGATGGTGATTGCAGCCATCAAGTTAAAAGATGCTTACTCCTTGGAAAGGAAAGTTATGACCAACCTAGACAGCATATTCAAAAGCAGAGACGTTACTTTGCCAACAAAGGTCCATCTAGTCAAGGCTATGGTTTCTCCAGTGGTCATGTATGGATGTGAGAGTTGGACTGTGAAGAAAGCTGAGTGCCGAAGAATTGATGCTTTTGAACTGTGGTGTTGGAGAAGACTCTTGAGAGTCCCTTGGTCTACAAGGAGATCCAACCAGTTCATCCTAAAGGAGATTAGTCCTGGGTGTTCATTGGCAGGACTGATGTTGAAGCTGAAACTCCAATACTTTAGCCACCTGATGCGAAGAGCTGGTGTGTGAGACTAGATTAGCTCAGGTCAGTGTTAAGCCATGATAACAAAGAGACCCATAGAATGACAATGGGATAAGAAACACACAACAATCTGGATGGCCCTGTCTGTTGGGACAATTCTGTCCCATGATGTCAATCAAGGACCCAGGTTTCTTCCATACTGTACTGCCTTCAAGTCCAAGTGCGTTGCTGCCATACCCACAATCCAGTCAGCAGGCTAGGGAAAAGAGGATATAAAAAGTTAGCAAATCCAGTTTTTAGGAAGTGAATTAGACTTTGCATATATCACTCCCACTCAATTCCTACTGGCTGAATCTAGTCACATGGTCTCCTAATGCCAGGGAAGCTGAGAAATGTACATTCTTTTTGTATTTTTTAATATGGAATTGTAGTTGATTTGTAATGTGTTAATTTCTGCTGTACAATGAAGTGATTCAATTATATATGTGTGTGTGTGTGTGTATATATATATATATATATATATACTTTTAAATATACTTTTCCATTATGGTTTATCTCAGGATATTGAATATAGTTCCCTGTGCTATATGGTAGACTCTTGTTGTTAATCCATTATTATAATAGTTTACTCTGCTAATCCCAATCTCCCAGTCCATCCCTCTGACACTCTCTCTCCTCTTTGGCAACCATGAGTTTGTTCTCTATGTCTGGAGTCTACTTCTGTTCCATGGATGTTATATTTTAGAGTCCACATATAAGTGATATCATATGGCATTTGTCTTTCTCTTTCTGACTTACTTTACTTAGTATGATAATCTCTAGTTCTATCCATGTTGCTCCAATCAACCTTTTCATTCTTTTCTATGGCTGAGTAGTATTCCATTGTATATATGTATCATATCTTCTTTAGCCATTCATCTATGGATGGACATTTAGGTTGCTTCCATGTCTTTGCTGTTGTAAATAGTCCTGCCATGAACATAGAGGTGCATGCATCTTTTTAAATTATAGTTTTGTCCAGATATATGCCCAGGAATGAGACTGCTGCATCATAGGGTAATTCTATTTTTAGTTTTTTGAGGAATCTCCATACTGTTTTCCATAGTGGCTGTACCAATTTACATTCTACTAACAGGGTAGGAGGGTTCCCTTTTCTCCACACCTTTCCAGCATTTGTTATTTGTAGACAATTTAATGATGGCCATTTGACCATTGTGAGGTGGCACCTCATTATAGTTTTGATTTGCACTGCTTTAATAATTAGCAATGTTGCGGATCTTTTCATGTGCCTATTGGCCATCAATATGTCTTCTTTGGAGAAATGTGTATTTAGGTCTTCTGTCCATGGGGTTGTTTGTTTGTTGCTGTTGAGTTGTCTGAGCTGCTTGCATGTTTTGGAGTTTAAGTCCTTGTTGGTCACATCATCTGCAAATACTTTCTCTATTCTGTAGGTTGTCTTTTCATTTTGTTTGTGGTTTTCTTTGCTGTGCAAAAGCTTATAAGTTTGATTTGTTCTTATTTGTTTATTTTTGTTTTTATTTCTATGCCTTGAGAATATTGTTATAATTTATGTCAGAGAATATTTTGCCTATGATTTCTTCTAGGAGTTTTATGGTGTCATGTTTAAGCTGTTTTGAGTTTATTTTTGTGTATGGTGTGAGGGTATATCCTAACTTCATTGATTTACATACAGCTGTCCAATTTTCCCAGCACCACTTTCTCAAGAGACTGTTTTTCTCTATTATATATTCTTGTCTCCTTTTCTGAAGATTAATTGATTATAGGTATGTGGGTTCATTTCTGGGCTCTCTAGCCTGTTCCATTGATACTTGTCTATGGTTTTGTGCCAATACCATGCTGTTTTGATAATTGTAGCTTTGGTAGTATTGACTGAAGTATGCCTCTTGCTTTATTCTTTTTCTTCAGAATTGCTTTGGTAATTCTGGGTCTTTTATGGTTCCATATGAATGTTAGGATTATTCATTCTAGTTCTGCAAAAAATGTCTCAGGTAATTTGATAGGGATTGCATTAAATATGCAGATTGCTTTGGGTACTATGGTCATTTTAACAGTAATAATTCTAATACAAAAGCATGGGATATCTTTCCAAAGAAAATGTAGTTTCTTGATGGGTACCTTGTGCTCAGTCAAAACTCAGCAGGAAGCAAGAGTCTCTACTACAAGGAAGAAAGGGAGAAGATATATATTGGGGACATAGCAGCCTCCTCTACAGCAAACTTTAACCAATAATTTTTCCTTTTTAGACCTCACATCTCCATCTATTACAGTTCAGTTCAGTCGCTTAGTCGTGTTCAACTCTTTGTGACCCCAGGCAGCATGCCAGGCCTCCCTGTCCATCACCAACTCCCAGAGTTTACTCAAACTCATGGAGGGCAGTAATATTTTACCTGCCCTTTCTCACAGACCTATTTGGATAATGAAACTGGACACATGAAGGCTTTGAATTATTTTTTAAAGTGTTTTTAAAGTGTTATGTGAGAATGCAAAGTTCTGCAGACACTGAAAAACCTGTCAATTTTTTATAAAGTTAGACAAGCACTTGCCATATGATGTAGCAGTTCTACTAGGTATTTGACCAAGAGGAATAAAAATGTATGCTCACATTAAAAACCTGTTATAAAAAATGTTAATAGTAGTTTATTCATGGAAATAATCCAAATGGATAAAGGAGCCATGATATATCTATACAATGAAATACTACTTACTCAGCAATGAAAAGGAAAGAACTAATGAATATATGAAATAATTTTGATGAATCTCAATGCATTATGCTAGGTGAAAGAAGCCAGACTCAAAAGGCTTCCTGCTGTATTATTCAGTTTATATGATGTTCTGGAATAAGTCAAGCTATAGAAGGAAATGGCAACCCACTCCAGTTCTCTTGCCTGGAAAATTCCATGGATGGAGGAGTGGCTACAGTTCATGGGGTTGCAAAGAGTCGGACATGACTGAGCGACTTCATTTTCACTTTCATAGGAACAGAAAACAAATCAATGATTGCCAGGGTCTCAGAGTGGGAAGAGCAGCTGACCACAAACGAGCTTAAGGAAATGATGGAGGTAGTGGAACTGCTCTATAACTTCACTAGGAAAGGCACATTTAAGCACTAATTTATACTTTAATAACCTTGACCCAAAACAGAACAAGTGTTATGCTAACACAAGCTATTTTATTAATAATCATCTACCCAGGAGCTGAAACAATGGATTAAGTTCCCATTTGCACATGATGATATAGTTCATAACTTTCCCATAAATTTCCTCCAGTGAATCCCATAGCAGTCCTCAGAGGCAACAGGGCAAGTCTCCTTTTGCTCCTTTGTAAAAATTTCTTAATTTTTATTTTTTATTTTTGGCTGAGTCGGGTCTTCATTGCTGTGCGTGGGCCCTCTAGTTGCCATGCTCAAGCTTCTCATCACGGTGCCTTCTCTTGTAGAGCACGGGCTCTAGGGCCCACAGGCTTCAGTAGCTGTAGCACACAGGCTCAGTAGCTGTGGGGCATGGGCCTAGTTACCCCATGGCCTGTGGAATCTTCCTGTGCAAGAGACTGAACCTGTGTCCCCTGCATTGGCAGGCAGATTCCCAATAGCTGGGTCACCCAGGAAGTCCTCCTTTTGCTCTTTATCAGATGAAGCTCAGAGTCATTCAATCATTTGATGATATCCTACACCATTTTAGTGTTTTGATTTCTGCTCTCTTCTCTTTCAGTGTCACCAAGCTCTTTAGGAATTTTGAATATTGTCAGATGAAGACTGCCCTCTCTGCCCTCCTCCCCTCTGCCCCGTCTACTAGTCTGGAGCTGGAACAACTTCAGACTAGTAGATTAAAAAAAATTCAAGGTCTGCGCTTCCCTCGTGCTCCAGCAGGGTCCTCTAAAGCCTTTCTGTCTCCATCATGGTCACTCTCTCCTCCCTGGGGAGGACAGTGTGACTCAGACAGCAGATGGGGCCTTTCTCAGACTGTGGGAAAGTAACTCAGAGACTTCCAGAACTCTGCTGACTCGCAGCTCAGCAATAGCCCCCTTCCTCCAGGCCATGCCAGTGGTGCGCCTAGCCACTAGAGCCCCAGGGATGGAATAAACAGCAGAAAAAGGCAAGTGCTGGGCTTCCCTCGTGGCTCAGTGGTAAAGAATCCATCTTCCATTGCAGGAGACATGGGTTCAATCCTTGATCTGGGAAGATCCCACATGCTGCAGAGCAGCTAAGCCCGCAGGCCACAACTACTGAGCCTGTGCTCCAGAGCCCAGGAGCCACAACTACTGAAGCCCATATACCCTAGAGCCTGTGCTCTGCGAGAGACACCACTGCAGTGAGAAGCCTTCACACTGCAACTAGAGAGTAGCTCCCACTCTCTGCACCCAGAGAAAAGCCAAGCAACAACCAAGACCCAGAACAGCCAAAATAAATAAATAAATAAAATTATTTTTAAAAAGTCAGATGCTGACAGCCACCTAGTCAAGGAGGACTGTGAAAGGAAGGGGGTACAAATGCTTCTTTGATCTGTGCATCAGCAAGATTGGCCAAACCTGGCCAGTTCACATCTATCTCTTTTCATTGCCTAAGTCATTAATATTTGTACTGAGCATTAGAATGCATGAAGTGTTTTCACTTGCATTAGGTGGTTTGATTCTCCCTGCAGGGAAATTGATATTCCTATCATCCTTCTCTGCAGGTGAGAGAAGAAAGACTTGGAGAGCCAAGCTAAATCAAGCTAAGCTATGATCCAGCTAGAAATTGGTGAGGCAGGACCTGACCCCACCTTCTGCATTCAAAGTCCACATCCTTTTTTTAATCCACATTCTTCTTGTATCACTCTGTGTCTTATTCTTACACCCAGCAGACACAGCTTCTGCCCTTGCCACACGCACGGGCTGGGGGAAAGATCATAAGGACTCTGGCTATGACATTGAATCAAATGGCTCTGATGTGCCCCCAAGCAGCTCCTCACTGCAATTGCTTTTTAATAGTGTACCTGTCATTCATGAATCTTTTAAATCAATTTTTGTTTATTTAAACCCATTATATGTTTCAGATAAAGTAAGCTCTTTGAATATTACCCTGCCCTCTACAAAATGCTATTTCTCTTTTTCTCTTGAACTGATCTCTTCCAAGTTGCAATAAATGTTCCCCATTCCTACTCTTTCAAGTTATTTGAAAGAATCTTTTTAAATCTTGCCTTTTATGGTTTTATTCGTATGCTGTGCTCCAATCCAGTGTGAAGTTTACTGTGGGTCCACCTTGGTCCCTGTTCAAAGAGGGTAACTGCCAGGAAGACCGCATTTTAACATGGTCCCCAGGGCATGGACTTCAGTGATGCTCTCAGAACTCGGCACTTTGGGGAAGGGAAGACTGTCAGAGGATTTACAGAGCAGAATAAAATGATGCTTCCCTTTTAATTAGGGATTTTACTTTCTCCCAAGAAGAAGCGGTATAACATGCCACAGCTGTTTTACCTTTCAAAACCTGCCTCCTGTCACATCGCATTTCTCCTGTGTTCACTGTTTTCTGATTTACTTCACCCCAAGTGGTCCTGTTCCATTTACCCTCCTGCTGGCTGAGGCAGGCCCCCTCCCAGAGCCCATAAGTGTTGGAGCTTTTGTGCCGCCTAATTACCTGCCCTGTGGCAGCAGAAGGAGACTGGCCCCAGCCGGAGCCCAGCTGGAGCGAGATGGAATATTAAGACATTTTCCTTTCTTCTGAGTCCTTGTTAATTCTTCCTGGTGGTGATTAGCCAGTTATTTTTAGCTCCATCTAAGCACCCTGGTTAGTATTCAGTGCTGGTTTAGACAGCACCGAGGCACACACACTAATGCCCTGATTCTGATCGGTCCCATTGCAATGCAGGAAATAAACCCTCAGGGCAGGCCCCCTGTCCTGCTCCTCCCTGAAGTTCCAGCTGCTATCCAAAGGGCCTGCTGCTCTGGGGCAAAAGATCATAAGGACTCTGGCTATGACATTGAATCAAATGGCTCTGATGTGCCCCCAAGCAGCTCCTCACTGCAATTGCTTTTTAATAGTGTACCTGTCATTCATGAATCTTTTAAATCAATTTTTGTTTATTTAAACCCATTATATGTTTCAGATAAAGTAAGCTCTTTGAATATTACCCTGCCCTCTACAAAATGCTATTTCTCTTTTTCTCTTGAACTGATCTCTTCCAAGTTGCAATAAATGTTCCCCATTCCTACTCTTTCAAGTTATTTGAAAGAATCTTTTTAAATCTTGCCTTTTATGGTTTTATTCGTATGCTCTGCTCCAATCCAGTGTGAAGTTTACTGTGGGTCCACCTTGGTCCCTGTTCAAAGAGGGTAACTGCCAGGAAGACCGCATTTTAACATGGTCCCCAGGGCATGGACTTCAGTGATGCTCTCAGAACTCGGCACTTTGGGGAAGGGAAGACTGTCAGAGGATTTACAGAGCAGAATAAAATGATGCTTCCCTTTTAATTAGGGATTTTACTTTCTCCCAAGAAGAAGCGGTATAACATGCCACAGCTGTTTTACCTTTCAAAACCTGCCTCCTGTCACATCGCATTTCTCCTGTGTTCACTGTTTTCTGATTTACTTCACCCCAAGTGGTCCTGTTCCATTTACCCTCCTGCTGGCTGAGGCAGGCCCCCTCCCAGAGCCCATAAGTGTTGGAGCTTTTGTGCCGCCTAATTACCTGCCCTGTGGCAGCAGAAGGAGACTGGCCCCAGCCGGAGCCCAGCTGGAGCGAGATGGAATATTAAGACATTTTCCTTTCTTCTGAGTCCTTGTTAATTCTTCCTGGTGGTGATTAGCCAGTTATTTTTAGCTCCATCTAAGCACCCTGGTTAGTATTCAGTGCTGGTTTAGACAGCACCGAGGCACACACACTAATGCCCTGATTCTGATCGGTCCCATTGCAATGAGGAAATAAACCCTCAGGGCAGGCCCCCTGTCCTGCTCCTCCCTGAAGTTCCAGCTGCTATCCAAAGGGCCTGCTGCTCTGGGGCCAGGGACAAAGTCTTACAGGAGAAGTCTGGAGAATTTGAGAGCCATATGAGGAGGCTGGAAATAACACTGCACTGGGAATAAGGAAACCAAGGTTTTAGTCTGAACTTTGTCACTGGCTAGCAAAGTCATCCCGGGCATGTTACTTGCATTTCTGAGCCATCAGTAAAAGAGTGTGGCTGGGCCAGTCAGTCCCTAAGTTCTTTTTGGGGCTAAGGTCCTACTGAGTGGCTAGGTCTGAACAGGAGCTGAATGTGAAGACGCTCGAGCTTGTGTGAGAACGCGTTTAGAACAAGATGGGTGTCCTTTTCTTTCTTCCTTTGATTCACTTAGCTAATCTTTCCATGAAGTGGTTATTCTCGCTCCATGTTCCCGCTCAACCTCCTTTCCTCCACGTTAATTCCATAGAACCTCAGGGCTGCTGGGCACTCTTGGAAGCCACTGTGGATGCAGCAGAAAATGTGTCTAGGGAGATTCAGGCACCTTGACGACAAGAAAGAGAAAGTCATTGGAGTTAAAGAGATCCAACTCCATCCCATTGAACCAGCCTAGGGCTGATGAAGTCTCAGTGATGGATCTTACTATACTTCCTCTAGTAAGTCTAGACCCAATTCAAAGGGATGTGTGCTTCACCATTTGCCAGCAGCTCACCTGGCTTTGGTCTGATGGATGGAAGGGCAAGCCCTCCACCTGGGATGCCATGTCTGCCCTTCCTCAGTTGTAACACAGAGATAATAGCTGCCTAGGTAAAGGTCATAAGGATTAACTATTATGAATTCATACATATAACTTAGCCCAGTGCCTTGTACACAGTAGGTGCTACTCTGCTTTTTTATTAATGCTGGTTTGAAATCCAACAATAATCACCAGCTTCTATTGAGTGCTCACTCTGGGCCAAGCAGTGTGGCATATAGGTATGGCCAGTGCTCTACAGTGAGGCCTCTGTACCCCTTTTTACAGACTAAAAACTGAGAACTATAGGAAGAAAGCCACTCGTACAAGCTCACAGTGTACATGTGAAGCTGGACTTGAACTCAAGCTCTCTGAGACCAGGGAAAGCTCTCTGAGCTTTCAACCATTCAAATATATACATATAGCCTCTGAACATGAAGATGTGATCTTTTAAAAGCATACATCTTGAGGGTTGTATCACATTAAAAACTCCCATTAGCCCTGCACAAAGTAGATGTTAATAGATATTTTATTGATAAATTGGAACCGTGGCCAGTCCCTGCTTTTGTAACCCACCACGTGTTCTCTGCTCTTGTTTCTCTTGTATAGAAGCTCACAACAAGCTCCTCTATGTCTGCAACAGAATTTGGCATTTCCCTCATCTCATTTTCTAGCTCATGGGCTGTGATATCTGTGCAATTTTTGTCCAAACCAAATCAGCTGTGGACCTTACCAAGAAAGCCTCCTTTGGCTTTAAGACCTCCAGTGAGCTTCCTTCCAGTCAGGGCTCCGGGCCTTCCCCTCACTTCCTTCTCACTCTACATTGCTCCTGCGAGCTGGGCTTGCAAGCTCCCCCCAGACCTTCTCCCCTTCTTCTCTGAGGGCACGACTCTCACTGGGCTGAACTCTGGCCCCTCTGTGACCTGGTCACGGTATGACGGTCATTTCTGAAATAAGTAGACAGCATAACAGCCCTGGGGACAGTCAAGCAGTGTTAAGCTGCTGCTGGGAGGCAAATGTCAGAGTACACAGTGTATTCACCTGTGTGAGTTCTCACCACTTCTGCTAAGGCTGTGCCTAGACTGATCAGTAATCCGTGAGGGTGCAATTAAGATACGTGTGTCCGGGACAAAGACGTTCAGGTAGAACAAGCTGACTGACTCTTCTAGTGTAGGTCAGGCGGGACTAGTTCTCTCCAGCTGGGATCTGGGGCAGTCTCTCCTGCCTTACCTCCTGCTTGGTCCCTCTGTACAGAACACAGTGTAGCTGAGTGACCCCTCCCAGTCACCCAAGAGGAGAAGACTTTAAACTGCTGCTGTTTGCACAGAGGTCAGGCAAAGGCAGGCCCAGTGCATCGTATTTCTCTGCAAGCAGGTCCCACTCAGGGAACCCCAGCTGGCTGACACCTGCCCCTCCCTCAATCTGAGGTTTGGAATTTAAGGAAATTCTTGTAAATCCTCTAATGCTGTGGACCACACATTTTATTGCAATTATAAACAGCACCCAATGTCACAACAGGTGCACTAGGGAGCTTGGTTAAGTAATAAATGCAGCCTGCTTTGTTTCCTATTCATCCAGCCCAGTAGGCCCCTGAACAGCTGGGGGTGGGGCTGAAAAGCAGCTGAACAGTACCACAGGGCTGTATTGCTTCAAGAAAATCAGAGAGGGAGTGTTCTCACCTTGGACTCTGAGAGTACAGTGTCGATGTTGACACATGACAGGTCTTACACACCTATGTGGTGTGAAGTATGTGCTAGTGCGCAGTCTTGCCCGACTCTTTGCAACCCCATGGACGGTAGCCTGCCAGGATTTCCAGGGTATCTTCCCAACCCAAGGATCGAACCCATATTCTTGTGTCTCCTGCATTGGCAGGCAGATTCTTTACCACTGCACCACCTGTGAGGCCCAATTCAAATTCCAGTTTTTCAGCTATGTGCCCTCAGGCAGACTGCTTGATCATTCAGACCTGTTTACCCACCTGTGAAATGACATTGCTAACAATTCGGGTAATTCTAAACAGTAAGTGAATTAATGGTCTGGGTATAGGACTTAGGCTCCCCTGTCAAGACTCTGTCCACTCCCCTGGATCAGTGTTTGGAAAATCAGCTTCTGAAGCCCGTCCTTATTCAGAGAACCCCTGTAAAGCCAGGGTGAAAAGCGAGGTATGAATGAAGCATCTCTCACCCACTGTCAGGGCTATTATTTTAAAAAGTAGAAGACAACAGTGTTGACAAGGATATGGAGAATGCTTGTATATGGTTGATGCAAATGTGAAACAGTGCAGCTGCCATGGAAAACAGAAATGCAGTTCTCAGAAATTTTAAAATAGAGTTATCTTATGATCCAGCAATTCCACTTCTGGGGATATGCCCAAAAGAATTAAAATCAGGGTCTTGAGATTTTTGCACATTCATATTCATGTCAACGTTAGTCACAATAGCCAAAAGGTGGAAGCAGTCAGTGTCCATTGACAGATAAATGGATAAATGAAATGTGGTCTATGTATACAACACAGTATTATCCAACCTTAAAAAGAAAGAAAATTCCGACACATGCAACAGCATGGATAAAAATTGAGGACTTTATGCTAAGTGAGTGAGCTAGTCACAAAGACAATTTGATTTCCCCTTATGTGAGATACCTGCTGATGCTGCTGCTGCTGCTGCTAAGTCGCTTCAGCCGTGTCTGACTCTGTGTGACCCCATAGACGGCAGCCCACCAGGCTACCCCATCCCTGGGATTCTCCAGGCAAGAACACTGGAGTAGGTTGCCATTTCCTTCTCCAGTGCATGAAAGTGAAAAGTGAAAGTGAAGTCGCTCAGTCATGTCTGACTCTTCATGACCCCATGGACTGCAGCCTACCAGGCTCCTCCGTCCACGGGATTTTCCAGGCAAGAGTACTGGAGTAGGGTACCATTGCCTTGTCCGGTGAGATACCCAGGGTAGTCAAATTCCTAGAGACAAAAAGTAAAATAGTGGCTGCCAGGAGTTAGAGGAGGGGAGACTGGAGAGTTGTTTGAACGATATAGAGTATAATTTTGCAAGATGAAAAGTTCTGCAGATTGGTTGCACAACCATGTTTATATACTTAACACAACTGAAATATACACTCCAAAATGGGTAAGAAGGTGATTTTAATGTTATGTGTTGTCAGCTGAACAAACGGACAACCTAAAAGTTGAGAATTATGTTTTATTTGGTGGACAAAACTGTGAATGTAAGCCTGGGGCACAGACTCTCAGATATCTCCAAGGGACTGCTCCAAAGAGGTAAGGAAGGAACTAGGATATATAGGAGTTTTGCCAGAAAAGACACGGTAGTTGGAACTTCAGAAGAGCACTATTAATTAAGGAAAACCAGACATCGCAAGTTAATGAATGGAGTACTCTTCCATCTACGGGAAGATGAAACTCACTGGGCTTGTTGAAGTCACTCCTTCGGCAGGCACCTCAGCTATCTGAGGTCAGTGTCCTCGTCCTGAGTCTTCCCAGGGTGCGCCGCTGGGGAGTGGCTGCTGTGGCTCGATGGCTCCGTGGTCAGCATCCTGTTTCTATCCTGAGTTCCCTCCGGGCTCACGGTCTGGGTGGCTGTACTGGGATGGCTTGATGGCTGCAACATTCTTTGTTTACTGACATGGCAGGCAACATTCTTTCACTCAGAGTATTTTATGAGAGGGAGGGGAGGGGAGGAGAGGAGAGGGGAGAAGAGAGAAAATCATAGAGCAAAATGGTAGTGATGGTAGTAGCTAGTAACAGGGTTCTTTCAACCAGTGCAGGCAGTGAAGAGCGGCCTCCATCACTCCAAATTAGGGCTGGTGGTCCACCATGGTCAGCTTTGTTGGCATATATGTGTGAAAATGCAGACCTTTCATTTATTTATTTTCTCAACCTATGGTGGTAATAAATAATTACAGTAGTAAATGCTATTGATCACTAATCTGGGCTTTGCATGTATCATTGCCTTCCATTTTTCCAGTGCTCCAATTAAGTAGGTGTTATTATCCTCAATGGGCAAGTGAAAGAACCAAAGTTCAGGGGGTTGAGTAAAGGCTGAGTCATGTCATTAGCTAACACTTGGCACATAGCTGCAGTGGTCATACTGTGTGCTAGGCACGGGAGCACGGCTGTAGCTGGGGCTTCTCTGTGGCCTGTGGGTGCCCCCAGCACCATGGAGGAGACATACGCAGTGAGAGAGGCTTGAAGTGGAGCCTTGAGGTTACAGGAAGGGGCCTCAGAGAGACTCAGGGGTTCATGAAAAGGAGGGGCACTCCTTTGGCAGCAAAGGGGGAAATTAAGGAGGCCTAAGTTCTCAGAGACAGGAGTAAATAGTAGATGTAGATGGAAAATAATATTCATTAGCAGGGGAAAGGGAAGTGCAATTACAAACAAGATTTCCTAATGTGGGTAAGAGGTCACTAGGCTGGGGAAACCCTGTGCAGGGATTGCTACTGCAAACCCATTTAAATCCACATGATCTTAACTAATATTTATTGAGCCCTAATTGGATACTAGTCTCTGTTCTAAATTCTTTACACACAATGGTGCATTTAACCCTCACAACAAACCTATGAAACCAGGCTTATTCATTATACTCATTTTATAGTTGAAGAAACTAAGGCTCAGAAAAGTGAAGTGACTTAGTCCACCATCCCAGAGTCAACAGAGAGGAATAGCAGAGACAGGTGAGATAGGTTTCAAATTTGGATAGCCTGTCCAGCATCCAAACACCCAACCTCCGTCACATGTGGTTTGGTGATGTAGAGTGCTTATGCAACCAAAATGATTTGTGTCTAGTCATAAGCATGAGTAGCCATCTTGTTTGGTCAGAAATTAGTATTTTGGGATTGGTTGCTGATATTCCGTTTTGTGCATTTGTCTGTATCACAGTGCTTACAAAACCCTGGAGTTGAATGTGAGGCGCTGGAAAGAGGGGTGAGGCTCAGAATGTATAATGATGCTAAATGTTGCTTCCAACAATAAATCTTAACTTCGCCCATGTGGATTGCGTGTTCAGCACACAGTTAGCAGAGATCACGAGAAAAGCCTACAGAGATCAGAAGGAGCATAAATTAGTCAGGAAGTGGTATTTTTAAGTGACAGAAACCCAACTCAAATGCGTTCACACAAAGAGGAAAACCTGTTGGCTCATCAGACAAGCTTCCACAATGGCCTGGAGTGGAGTCAGGTTAGAAATACCTGAATGTCCTTGCAGACCTCCTTAGGTATCATTCTTCACCAAAGGCACCATACTGTCACCCTTTAAAAATTTGCCCAAAGACATTTGTATGAGAAACTCTTGGAGAAGTGAGGTAGAGGAGCATGCTAAAATCGTAAATATCCCCAGAAGGAATTCTAAACCTATTAAACCAGACTCCCTGGGGATGTGGCCCAGGGAGTTACATGCTAAACAGGCTTCCTGGGTGACTCTTTCAATTCCAAATTTGAGAACTGCTGTCTACATTACAACAGTAGCTATAGTACATATCATACGATCGCTTTCTTTGCCCCTTTGCTGCCTCGTGGAATCCCATTCTTTTCCTAATGTCTTGTTGAATAATGTAATCCATCATCCAATGGTGTGATCGTCTAATGAAAGCCATTTCCCCAGGACAGTATGTTTCAGGAGAGGAGGGAGTGCTAGTGTTGGCCCAGTGCCCTCTGTCGTATCCCCATTGACTAAGTTCAATGTTCAATAAATGCTTATCCAATAAATTAATATAATGATTTATTGTCCACAGAGTCCTCTCACATATTTTTCTCATTTATATAACAGCCCCCTGTGAGGTGGGTAGGCTAGACATTATTATTTCATCATTTCATTTTTTATCTAAGAAGAGTGAAATCTAGGGAGAAATTGATCTTCTTCTGCCACATCCAGAGTAGGTGGTCTCTCAACTCCCATCCCCTGGCCTTCCAATGGCTCATTCAAACAGACTGGAAGGAGGGTCTGTAGGGTTACTTGGCCATCATGAGAAGGTCTCCAGAAAAACAGAGGTGGCACACACGATCCCATTCCCCAGCTGATACACAGGCCTCTTGCCAAAGGTGCCTTTCTGTATTTTTAGTAATTTATTTATATTTGACTGTGCTGGGTCTTCTTGCTGCACACTGGCTTTCTCTAGTTAGGGCAAGAGGGGACCACTCTCCAGTTGTGGTGTGTGCGCTTCTCACTGTGGTGGCTTCTCTTGTGAAAGAGCACAGGCTCTAGAGCACATGGGCTCAGGAGTTGTGGTGGACAGGCTTAGTTCCTCTGAGGCACGTGGAAGCTTTCCAAACCAGGAATCAAGCCATGCTCCTTGCATTGGCAGGCAGTTTCCTAAACACTGGACCACCAGGGAAGTCTACCTTTTGGTACATTATGTGTGTCTTTCTAGTGTGACTCAACCTTCTTAACTTTTTACATTGAACCAGATCCTCTCTCCAGGGGTCAGGAAAAGAAATCAAAGGAAGAGTAGGGGAGAAAAGGAGTTCAGTTACTTAGAGATCTGCAGACAAAAAACCTCAGAGTACACTCAAATACCCACCAACCTGCTCTGCTATCTGTGTTCCTCGAGATAAGAACACATGCTTCTAGCAACGTAGTGAGGCCCAGCCAGTGTAACTGTTACAATGATGTTAAACAGCATCAGTCACCTCTGAAGATCCAATGAGTCTTCTGGGTGTTTTGTTCCAAGCATCAGTATGTAGGTACTGAGCACTTCTTGGGCCCCTAACAGTCTGCTGGGCACATGGAAGGGAAGACAGAAAAACACAGAGGACTCAGACCCTTGCCTGGAGGAGCACATAGCATCCATTATGTTGGAAAGAATGTGATGTTATGACAAAACTAAGAGAGAAATCAAAGAATGTGTTATACGCTGCTGTCAGCGCTGTGGGAGGTCAGGAGTGAGCTGTTTGGGCCAGAGGGCATAGAAAGTGTCATGGAAAATGTGACTGTGTCTGAGAGACAGCTACAGTTCTAAAGGGCTGTGAAGAGGGGGAACATTCCTGAGAAGACAAGGAGCTTGGCATGAGTGTGGGAGAGGAAAGCAGTTCTGGGAAAAGGGAAGAGGCTGTGGCTGGCAGGTGGAGGTTATCGAGGTGTGGCCTGGTGGTCATTTCCCTTCCAGCCCCTCTGGCTTATGCTCTCTTATCAAGTGGGGTGGTCCAGGTGATTATAACAATAAATAGTTTAAAAATAACAAACATCACAATAATCTCCTTCCTAGGGTGGTTGTTGATGAGTGAAGATATGGAAAATAGCTTTTTTAAGTGCTTGGTTTGAATGTATGCTTAGTCTCTCGGTCGTGTCCAACTCTTTATGACCCCACGGACTGCAGCCTGCCAGGCTTCTCTGTCCATGGAATTTTTCAGGCAAGAATACTGGAATGGGTTGCTCTTTCCTCCTCCAGCTGATCTTCCGAACCCAGAAAGAGAACCTGAGTCTCCCACATTGCAGGCAGATTCTTTACCCCCTGAGCCACTGAGGGACTAATAGCTATTGTCATTCAACATTCCTTGAGCTTCTGCTATATGGCAGGCAGGTAGTAGGGGTAGTAGGGGTGAAAGATGAGATCCTTTCTCTTAAAGATCTCCCAGAACAGAGAGGGAGAAAGCCAGGTATCCCAAACACAGCACCATTGCAGGTGCTAAGTACACAATAGAGAAAACCACTATGAGACTCAAGAACAAATTGCCTCTAAGCTTGCCTAGAGGTAGCCCGGAAAGACTTTGCAGAGGAAGTGATGGCAATAGAATCCAAATTGAGAAGTTTCTCAAATGAAGAGGCTTCCCTGATAGCTCAGTTGGTAAAGAATCTGCTGCAATACAGGAGACCCAGTTCGATTCCTGGGTCAGGAAGATCCGCTGGAGAAGGGATAGGCTGCCTACTCCAGTATTCTTGGGCTTCCCTTGTGGCTCAGCTGGTAAAGATTCTACCTGCCATGTGGGAGACCTGGGTTCCATCCCTGAGTTGGGAAGATTCCCCTGGAGAAAGGAAAGGCTACCCACTCCAGTATTCTGGCCTGGAGAATTCCATGGACTGTATACTCCATGGATTTGCAAAGAGTCGGACTCAACTGAGTGACTTTGCTTTCACTTTTCACTTTCAAATGAAGAGGGGAGAAAAGAGAAGGGTGACAGAGTCAGAGGAACCATGAAGTATTAGAAGTACTAAATGTAGTGGACAACAGGAGTGGAGGGTGTGGAGCACGAGGAGAACTGAGATTGGAGAGTTAAGCCAGGCGAGGATCTGGACAGGCCTTGGGTGCCAGGCTAAGGAGGTAGGATTTGGTAAAACACCAGGAGTAATTAAAAGGAAGGGACATGACATGTGGAGGCATGTGGATCTGATTGTGCGGTCCCCTTACCTCCCTGGGCCTTCTTTCCACATCTGGAGGGAAGGAAGACTGTGAGAACCAATCCCTGTCTTGTTCTGAGAACCGAGGAGCATCACACCTCCAAGCCTCCTCTCCCATCCTCCACCTGGCCTGCAGAACTGCAATCACCAGGCCAGTTGCAGCACTGCAGAGAGGGACAGGTTAATGGACATAGCTGAAATGTTAATTAACTTATTAGACAAATATCTATCAAGCACCTACTATGTGCAGCCCAGGTGGCACTAACAGTAAAGAATCTACCTGCCAATGCAGGAGATGTAAGAGACTCACATTTGATCCCTGGGTTGGGAAGATTCCCCTGGAGAGGAAAGAGCAACCCACTCTAGTATTCTTGCCTGGGAAATCTCATGGACAGAAGAGCCTGGTGAGCTTCAGTTTATAGGGTCACAAAGATCCAGACACTACTAAAGCGACTTAGCATGCACCATATGCAGGCATTCGTGAACAGGGGAAGATGCCAAAGCCAGACTCTTGAAAAATGGTAGGAACTGTTGTAGGAAAAATGAAGCATGAGAGGATGGTCATATCCTAGGTCTGGAGTGGGTCTCTGGGATGGGCCACCAAGTGAGAGTCCTTGGCTTTGCCCAGGAATGAATTCAAGAGTGAGCTGAAGTAGAGTAAGAATGGATTTATTCAGGGAGATACACATTCCATAGACAGAAGGTGGTCCATCTCATAAGGTAAGAGGTCCCAGGGTGTGGGGTGGTTAGTATTTATGGGCTGGGTAATTTCACAGCCTAATGGGGGCGGAAGGGAATATTCTAACTATCTTGGGGAAAGGGCAAGGATTTCTGGGAACGAGGGCACCGCTCACTTTTTGCCCTTTTGTGTTTGGCATAGGAACTGTCCCCAACTGGGGTGTGTCATATAGCGTGTGCTAATAGATTAAAGTGAGCACATAATTGAGGTTCAAAGTCCACTGGAAGTTGAGCCTTCTGCCATCTTGAATCTAGTAGGTTCTAACCCGCTTTTGTGGTATCCTGTTCTTAATGATTGTGTCATTCTTGTAATGGTTGTGCCCAGCCCTCTTCCTTCTGTCTCAGGACCTGCAGAGTCCAGTCTGGTGGCCCCTCTCTTGCGGCTCAGGCACCA
>SJYC01118921.1:0-29706 GCA_006408675.1 Madoqua kirkii
GGAAGTTCTCACCCATCCCTAGTTTGCTGATAGCTTTTATCATCAATTGTTAACTCATTAAATATTCTTCACTTATTGAAAAGGTCATAGGATTGTTTTCTTTTATGCTGTTAATATAATGAATCACACTCACTGATTTTCAAAACTAGAAACAAATTTTCCTTTCTGGGTTGAATACTAAATATTCCTCATGTACTATCCTTCCTATTCTGCTGGAAATGTACTGCTAACACTTGCCTTTGGCTTCCATAGTATTATTCTTTTCCTGTTATCATCATGGTTTCCTATTCCTCTTTCTCACGGTTTTTTGTGTGTGTGTGCCACTCATGCTCCTTATTCTATGCTCTTCCTGGATTATCTCATTTATATTCATGATTTTAATTATTATCTCCATGACAGTGTTTCTTCAAATTATATCTTCCACAAACTGTGTATTCATACCCTACCTCCTGCTACTCTTTACCTAGTTGTCCTATATGTATCACAGTCTGAATACTGTGCCCAGAACCTAAAATTTTCTTCATATACTTTAACAAAGCTCCTTACACGTGAGTTTTTGATCTTACTTGATATCACCATTACAACACAATGTCACAAATTAAAATCTGAAATTCAGCCTCAATTGTTTCCATTATTTTATACTTAATATCCAAATAAGTTTTCTTACTTAATCTCAAATAGATCTTAATTGGGGGCTTTCAAGGTGGCACTAGTGGTAAAAACATAAGAGACACAGGTTCAATCCCAATACCCTACCTCCTGCTACTCTTTACCTAGTTGTCCTATATGTATCACAGTCTGAATACTGTGCCCAGAACCTAAAATTTTCTTCATATACTTTAACAAAGCTCCTTACACGTGAGTTTTTGATCTTACTTGATATCACCATTACAACACAATGTCACAAATTAAAATCTGAAATTCAGCCTCAATTGTTTCCATTATTTTATACTTAATATCCAAATAAGTTTTCTTACTTAATCTCAAATAGATCTTAATTGGGGGCTTTCAAGGTGGCACTAGTGGTAAAAACATAAGAGACACAGGTTCAATCCCTGGGTTGGGAAGATCCCTGGAGGAGGAAAGGGCAACCCACTCCAGTATTCTTGCCTGGAAAACCCCATGGACAGAGGAGCCTGGTGGGCTACAATCCATAGCATCGCAGAGAGTCAGACATGACTGAAGCACCTTAGCACACATGCACACACAGGTCCTAATCATTCCACTCCATGTATTCTCAGATCTCTTTTTTATTTCATACTGCAGGAGCTCCTTAATTCTTTTCTCAATTCCATTACACACCAATCAATCCTATCAGAATGATACCAGGTATAACTTCCTTAATTATAATCTTTAATGTCTCCCCATTGTTTATTCATTAAAATCTAAACTTTTTAGCTCAGATGGTAAAGAATCTGCCTGCAATCAATGCAGGAGACCTGAGTTTAATCCCTGGGTTGGAAAGATCCCTTGGAGAAGGGAATGGCAACCCACTCC
This sequence comes from Madoqua kirkii, assembly GCA_006408675.1. NCBI lineage: Eukaryota > Metazoa > Chordata > Mammalia > Artiodactyla > Bovidae > Madoqua > Madoqua kirkii. Next base: position 1,498 of record SJYC01118921.1, read on the forward strand.
AATATTCTTGTCTGGAGAATGCCATGGGTAGACCATGGAGTCGCCAAGAGTCGGATACAACTGAATGACTAACACACTCAAGTCTCTTTGTTACCTGACTTTTTGCATCTTATGTTATACTAAACCACACAGAATTACTTGAAATTTCCTGAATATACTCGATTTTTAAATATTTCCACTCCAGCTCACTGCTTGACTCTCTGAAAGGCAGGCAAAATATATAACATCCAGAAAGTTTTCTTTTGTTCTGCCCCTTAAGTCCATTCTGGGTGAGTTTTTCCTACTCTGAGCCCTCAAAGCACCTTGAAGACCTGCATTATTGTACTTATCACCTTGTACTGAAAGTTATCTATTTTATGTGCCTATATTGTCCAAGTGAATATACTCTCTCAAGAGAAAGAATCTTCCCATTATTCTTTCTATATTTAGTTCAAAATTCTATCTCCATTCCTGGTACAAAATATGTGCTGAATTAAAACTCAGAGTCCAAATAAAAGTTAAATTTCTTCCTAAAACAATGAAATGTAATGCAAGAAAAAGAATGCAACTCTTTTATTCAGACCACCTTGCATTCAGAGGTCTCCAAACTTTCAATCAAGGAAAAATAAGTGGGAAGCTGATATTTGCCATGCTTATGGGAGAGAATCAATACAACAAAAAAGATTATTTACTCTGAATTTTGAAAAACAACACAAGCAATAAACTAGTACAAAATTAATATAAGAAATCAAAACCTCTGCATCAGATGGAATGGCATAAAACTACTGAGGTCACTGAAGGTTAGCTGGTTCCTGAAGAGAATGCAGGAAGATTGAAAGAGATCAGAAACACATCAGATCCAGTCATAACTAAATGTTTTCACCAATTTTATAACTGAAAGCTTTGGTACATGCTATTTGCTAGGTTTTGTAAATGATTCATACTTAATTTAATAATAGATAGTATATGATTCTCATCCTAGAATGTGCATATAGTTGTTCCAAATGTACCCTGCAAAATCAATAGATCCATCATCCCTAAACAAAGTGTTAACAAAGCTTATTTCTTCCTGACTGGGAACTACATCTGGTTCCCAAGTCTGTTCCTTATCCTTGGGTGTCTTTTGGTATACAGTATGAGGCTTGATAAAGAGATACTGGAAGTAATCCAACATCCCTTTTCTTCCTCTCTTCTTTAGCTTTGGTTATTGTTAAAAATTTGTTTCTGTAAAGAATTTTGACACCAGAGGTTATAAAAATTCAGAGATAGGAAGAGAAAGAGAGAGTCTAAACTTTGGCTGCACAGTTAGCCTATGGGCTGAATTAAGGTAGCAGAGAATGTGGGTTTGTTTGCTTGTCTGTTTATTTTGGGTCACATATTTTAATGCTTTTATACTGGATATACAGTTTTCATTTGTCTGCAGTTCTCGGGATTTGCTATTTTCTTATACAGGGTTATCTCTGTTATTTTATTTATGAAAATACCTGCATTATTTATTAAATCATTTCCATTTAGGATTTCAGGTGTAAGCTCATTCACCCTCTCTTTTTAAGGAAGAAGTGAAAAGTGAAAGTGTTCATCGCTCAGTCCTATCTGACTCTTTATGACCTCATGGGCTGTAACCCACCAGGCTCCTCTGTCCATGGAATTCTCCAGGCAAGAATACTGGAGTGAGTTGCCATGCCCTTTACCAGGAGATCTTCCCTGATCCAGGAATCAAACCTGGGTCTCCCACACTGCAGACAGATTCTTTACCTTCTTAGCCACAGAAATTGAGTGACAAAGATAATGCAAATTGCCTGATTTTACAAACTTAATCAATGGCAGATTCAATCTGATACTGCGGTTCTTCTGGACTTCAAACCCAGACAGTTTCCAGCGCAGTTTGCTGTCTCAGGGCTCATGGTCTCTTAGTTCTGTGAGATGGAAAGGGGAGAGGGTGATATGAAAACAAAAGGAAGCTGAGAGAGAATAAACTTCGGAAATGATTTGAATGTATATGCCTGAATGTGTGGTGTGGATGGAGTAAATCTGTGTTTGAGAGTGGAAATGGGGTGTGTGTGATTTCTGGAAATGATTTTCAAAGTTGTGCCAAAAACACTATGAATTTAAGGAGACTGATCAAGGACTGCACTCAGTGAAGGTGATTTAGGCTGCCGGTCAAGTAATGAAATTTGGATCATATAAAAAATCCACAAACACTGACAATTTATCATCTCAGGCACATAATAAGAGTAAGGGAAGGAGTAGAGAGAATGAAAACAGAAGGAAACAAAGAGAGATCATCAATTTAACTGCCGTGTTTGAAGGTGAGAAATACAAGGATTTCTCTGGATTTCAAGAAATATGGCCTTTGGCCAAGTCTCAGCTGCAGTGTAATTGTCAGCCGAGTTTTTTGATTATGGATTTGTTTGGAAACTTGCTACAGTGGCACTTGGCTATAATTTGCCCTGCTTTCAGCAGAAGAATTACATTCAGTTCTCACTAGCTAACTTTTCATGCAGATTTGTGATGCATTGTTTCTTGCCTCTGGAGAATTCTATGACATTAAAACCGTGCCCTGTTCAGCTGCTTCTGAAGAGCAGTCAAAACCAAACTGAGACTCTGAAGCTCATGTTAGCTACCACATTTGATGTGGAGTCCTGTCCTCAGCATACCCTTGAAGCACCTGTTAAAGTTAGTAAGAGCCACGAGTAGCAACACCAGGGATGATGACACCAATGTCACTGCAGTTACCCACAAAGGACCGGAAGTGAGGCGTGGCTAGGAATGGAAGCGTTCGCAAGCACAGATTGCCAAGTTTTAATTGTGCTTGTCGTCTGCCTGCAACACACAGGAAAGAAAACTGGTGTGATTCTTGGACCAACAATAAGGATAGAGTTGTATTCCTTCATCATATTTCCATTCTACAGTTTCTTCATCTTGATTCAAGTCACTTGGGATATGGCTATAAATATAAACGTTAACAGTTCCAGAATCATTACAATAAGGTTTTTCAGTCAAAACAATCCTTGGCAGTTCAACCTTGTGAATTTATTGTTAGAATAAAAAACAGTTTCAGAGCACTGCCTGACTAGTCTGGCCAAGACTGTGTGTAGCAAACCTGGAAGTTACACAGACTAATTAGAAACCTAAATTTGCCTCCTAACTTCTTTGTGTTTTGAGTTTATGCATGTGCATGGGGGTGGTGGTGGTGGTGGTGGTGTTTATTTCAATGTTATTCAATTCTCTGAATATTAGTTTTACCATCTGCAGTGATATGGTATCTTTTACCTGTTTGATGCTTAAGTAAGATAAAACATTGAAAATATACTGGCTTATAGAATGTACTCAAAGCAAGAAGCTTAATGTTAATGATAACAAAGAGTTTTGTCTCAACACAATGATATGGAGCTCTTTAACCTATATTTTAGAATTAGTTATCTGTGGAAGAAAATTTTTAATGAAGAATCTTATGCCTTACTCCCTCCCACAGTTAAAGTTAGAAGGCCTCGAGTAGGGCCCAGGAATCTGAAATTTAGTAAGTTTTTTAAGGATGATTCAAACAAGTTTTGAAACACAAACATGGCATAAAAGGATTTGTAGAGAAAAGGACAGAAGATAAATATAAGACTAATCACTCTTCAAAAATACTTGTCTGAAACAACCACCTTTTCATGGAGTTAGCAATTTATTTTTCAAGTAACCTGTACATTTAGCCAATTTAGTAGTGAGGCATATAGGGCAGGTTGTATCAAGGGCTTCTGTTTCTCTTAATGGAGACTTCAATGGAATTCTCCATTTATTTTTTGCAGGGAGATAAAAATGGGATCTCTCTTATCAGATATCAAATCAACGGCCCCACAGTCATGCATTTCTCATTTTTTCTTACCTCTTGTAAATGCTTTGAGTTATTGTGTGTATTTTTCAAGTTAGAATGTGGCATAGTGCAAACAGTAAGAGGTTAAGAAACTAAAAGTATTATTTAAAAGTCTGGCTCCCACAACTCTTGTGTGACTTTTGGCAAGTTACTGGACCCCTTTTCTACAGTGTTGTTACACTTCTGGATCAACACTTCTACCAGAGTGCTGTGAACTAAATGCTACTGGACAGCTCACTGCCCATTACTGTGTGCTGTGAATCCCATGAAAATAAGGAATGTATAATTTAAAAAAAAAAGCAACAAACATATATTTGGTAATATAGGAATTTAAATTCAAGAACAAGGTCTCATCTCCAAATTTCCTATCAAAGTAACTACAGGTTATTATGGAACATCCACATAATGGGACATTCTATAACTATTCAAAATCATGTTTAAAATTATGAAAATACTAAAATGGCATTAAAAAGAGGCAAACTAAACATAACACGTTCTCAGTTTTTTTTACTATATAAAGATCTTTCAAAATATTAATAGTTATTGGGTGACAGCAGAATGATAGTTTTATATTCCTAATATCCTCTTGTATTTTTCAAATGTTCAATAATGCTAATGTAGTTAGTTTTGTTTTTCACTGTCAGATTTAAGTTTGATTCATCAGCATGCTGGAAGCCCTCCAGTAAACCCCTGAACCAGTCCCCTGCTGCCCAGAATTTACAAATCAAAACTTTCTTTGCGATGACCTACTAGAGAAACAACAAATCATGATTGATCCTGTTCAACGCTTAATTGTTCTCTGTTGTAAGTGAAAGGAGAGGGAGCTGAAAGCTGTAAGCACATGTGGGACACTCAGACTTAAAGGGCAGCATCTACCAAAACAGGCTTTTAGCAAGCATTAGTCAGGCAAGCAATGAAAGACTGACTAAGGTTTAGAAAACAGGCTTATGGAACAATCAAAAGGATATGCTAAGTCCCCCCCCCTTTAAAAAATGAATCACTAAGAAAACTAAAAACAAATTGAAACATACACATTACCATATGTAAAATTAGACAGCCAGAGGAAACTTGCGGTATGTCACACAAAGCTCAAATCCAGTGCTCTGTGACAACCTAGAGGGGTGGGATGGGGTGAGAGGTGGGTGGGAGGTTCAAGAGGGAGGGGACATATGTATACCTATGGTTGATTCATGTTGCTATATGGCATAAACCAACACAATATTTTAAAGCAATTATACTCCAATTATATAAATTTAATTAAATAAAACTAAGACCAAGCAGAAATTATTTCACTGTAAGTAGTTTTAAATGCTGGAGATGCAGGTTCTTGAAAATCTTTACATCACTGCACAAGGATGTTCACATGGATGGGGCTTAAAAATAAGTTATATGCAAAAAGAAAAGGATGAGAGAGGATCTGAACAAATTCATATTGAAAATCAATTGTGTTGAACTAGAAATAACCTCTACATCCCTTTAAAATGCTCAGCCCAGTGTGTACTATATCTGGATAAAAAGCTTTTATCAGTAGATACAAAGAAGTTTCTGTGTGGATGACCTAATAGGAACATACAGAAGAAAATGCAGAATTTTTTTCTTATTAAATATGTCCTATTTCTTTACTTAAAGCTGGCCAGCAATAAACTGGCTAATCATTTAAGTAGCAGAGTGGAATGAACATATTCTTATGAGATGATGGATTTAGGTGAAAGAATAAAATTATGAATAATACACAGAATCAAAACCAGTTTTTTAATTAAAATGCAGTGCCATTTTACTCTATATTTTCTTATTTATATATATTTTTAAATAGCTAAATGCACAAGTTTACAATGTCCTTTAAAATGCTATGCTATTTAAATTTTCATCTTAGTTAGGAAAACCACATATGCATGTCTGTACAATACTTCCCAGAAACGACAATTTTTCACTTCTGTTCTCTCAGTTCAATTTAGTTCAGTTGCTCAGTCCTGTCTGACTCTTTGCAACCCGATAAATGGCAGCACAGATGCAGAAAAAGGCTTTGACAAAATTCAGCACCCATTTATGATTAAAACTCTTGAAAAAATTGGCATAGAAGGAACTTACCTCAACATTGTAAAGGCCATATATGATAAGCCTATAGAAAATATTCTTCTCAGTGGTGAAAAACTGAAACCATTCCCCTTAAGAGCAGAAACAAGATAAAGGTGTCTACTCTCACCACTAGTATTCAACATAGTTTTGAAAGTCTTAGACACAGCAATCAGAGAAGAAAAAGAAATAAAAGGAATCCAGACTAGAAAATAAGTAAAGCTCTCACTGTTTGCAGATGACACGATACTGTATGCCAGGAGCCACCACGGGAGATCCCAACCAAGACAAGGTCATGTGGAAGAGAACTGTTAAGCAAGGCTTCAGGACTCAAAGGGCTCCCTAGGCTTTCTCGAGCATCTACCCCAAAACCAGAATCTGTCTGCTTTACTATTTCATGACTTTTACCAACTCCTCTGACATTAACAGGGGGCTATTCCTGACCACTTTTCTCTGGAAAAAAATTAACTTAGGGCTATAGCTAATAAGTCTCCTGGACATGAGAAGAACATTTTCAGTCAAAACCCCTCTGTTAGCATTCTAGCTTGCTTAGCAGGTATATCCAGACTCTTGCAGCTATGCATATGATTATTTACAGCCTCCCAACTGTGAGAGGCATGAAAAGCCTAAAACATAGAGCCTTTCAAAGAGTTAAAATTTATTAGAGTAATGTTAATGTAAGAGTTCATTATTTGGCCAATGCTTGTTGCTAAGTTCCCATATCTCTTATCCACTGTGCACCTGGGAGTGCATTAGTTAACATAGTTGGAAAGTAAGAAAAACAAGTGTAGCCTTGAAATTAACCACATCAGACTTTTGAGCTAATTGGTTCTTTATTGTAACTCATTGCACCTTTACTCCGTGAGAAATGTAACTTGTTTAATATTTTCTGAGGCTGACATAGATTAGAAATATAAGAAAAAACATTTCAAGGGAAGATAAATTTTCTGGTTGAGAAGCCTTTATCAAAAGATGGTAATAAAATGTTCACAGGCCTCCAAGGCCGGAAGATAATGTACACAATATTATTTATGGGAAAGGTCTGCAGAAAAAATTCTGGTTTTGATGAAGACAAAACGTTGAGCTGACTCTGTATGACTTTGCATCTTTCATTTCCCTCTATGTATAAGACAAGGTATAAAAGTACCCTAAAAAAAAATAAAGCTATTGGGCCTTGCTTACTGAAATAGCTTGGTCTCCTCGTGTCAATCATTTTCTCCCTCTCTCTCCCCTCCCTCTCTTTTTCAGGCTGATCCCTTGGAGCATGGAGGCTTTCTATGTTCACTTATCTGCCCGGGTTTCTAAGACCTGAATGGGAGGACGTTCTGTGTCTTCACTCCCTCGGGAGACCGGGAAGGCACCTGTAGCCTCCGTGAACAGGGCAAACTTCTTGTCTCGAAGTTTTATTGGCTTTCTATGTAAACCAAGGAATATCAGCCTCTTTCTCTCCTCTATTTTATCATCTATAATATTCTTTCCTTATCTCTCTCTCTCTAAATCACCCCTGATGCCGTTTTTCCTTCAGGTTCCCCTAGATTCTGCAGGGGCTGGACCTCAGCAACTGTACACAGAAAACCTTAAAGATAGTATCAGAAAATTACTAGTGCTAATCAGTGAATTCAGCAAAGTTGCAGGATACAAAATCAATACACAGAAATCACTTGCATTTCAATATACTAACAATGAAAAATCAGAAAGGGAAATTAAGGAATCAATCCCATTCACCACTGCAATAAAAATAATTAAATATCTAGGAATAAACTTACCTAATGAGACAAGAACTATACACAGAAATTTATAAGACACTAATGAAAGAAATCAAAAACAACATCCATGTTCCTGGGTAGGAAGAATTAATATTGTGAAAATGACTATACTACCAAATGCAATCTACAGATTCAATGCAATCCCTATCAAATTACTAGCAGTATTTTTCACAGGACTAGAACCAAAAATTTAATAATTCATATGGAAACACAAAACACCCAAAATAGCCAAAGCAGTTTTGAGAAAGAAGAATGGAGCTGGAGGAATCAACCTGCCTGACTTCAGATTATACTACAAAGCTACAGTCATCAAGACAGTATGGTACTGGCACAAAAACAGAAATATAGACCAACGGAACAAGACAAAAAGCCCAGAAATAAACCCATGTACCTATGGGTACCTTATTTTTGACAAAGGAGGCAAGAATATACAATGGGGCAAAGACAGCCTCTTCAGTAAATGGGGCTGGGGAAACTGGACAGCTACATGCAAAGGAATGAAATTAGAATACTTCTTAACACCATACACAAAGATAAACTCCAAATGGATTAAAGACCTAAATAAATGTAAGACCAGAAACTATGAAACTCTTAGAGGAAAACAGGCAGAACACTTGATGACATAAATCAAAGCAAGATCCTCTATGACCCACATCCTAGAGTAATGGAGAAAAAAAACCAAAAGTAAACAAGTGGGATCTGATTAAACTTAAAAGTTTTTGCACAGCAAAGGAAACTATAAGTAAGGTGAAAAGACATCCCTTGAAATGGGAGAAAGTAATAGCAAATGAAACAATTAACAGAGGATTAATTTCTAAAATATACAAGCAGCTCATTTAACTCAATGCCAGAAAAACAAACAGCCCAATCAAAAAGTGGGGAAAAGACTTAAACAGACATTTCTCCAAAGAAGATATACAGATAGCTAACAACCAGATGAAAAGATGCTCAATCTCACTCATTATTAGAGAAATGCAAGTCAAAACTACAATGAGATATCACCTCACACCAGTCAGAATGACCATCATGAAAAAGTCCACAAATAATAAATGCTGGAGAGGGTGCGCAGAAAAGGGAAGACTTGCACTGTTGATGGGAGTGTAAATTGATACAGCCACTGTGTAAGACAGTATGGAGATTCCTTGAAAAACTAGGAATAAAACCATCATATGACCCAGCAATCCCACTCCTAGGCATATAATGAGATATTGCCTCACACCAGTCAGAATGACCATCATCAAAAAGTCCACAAATAATAAATGCTGGAGAGGGTGTGCAGAAAAGGGAAGACTCTTGCACTGTTGATGGGAATATAAATTGATATAGCCACTGTGGAAGACAGTATGCAGATTCCTTGAAAAACTAGGAATAAAACCATTATATGACCCAGCAATCCCACTCCTAGGCATATACCTTGAGGAAACCAAAATTGAAAAGACACATGTATCCCCTTGTTCACTGCAGCATTGGTTACAATAGCTAGGACATGGAAGCAACCTAGATGTCTCACCTAGATGACAGATGAATGGATAAATAAGCTGTGGTACATACACACAGTGGAATATTCAATTCAATTCAGCCGCTCAGTCATGTCCAACCCCATGAATCACAGCACGCCAGGCCTCCCTGTCCATCACCAACTCCCAGAGTTCACCCAGACTCACGTCCATCGAGTCAGTGATGCCATTCAGCCATCTCATCCTCTGTCATCCCCTTCTCCTCCTGCCCCCAATCCTTCCCAGCATCAGAGTCTTTTCCAATGAATCAACTCTTCACATGAGGTGGCTAAAGTACTGGAGTTTCAGCTTTAGCATCATTCCTTCCAAAGAAATCCCAGGACTGATCTCCTTCAGAATGGACTGGTTGGATCTCCTTGCAATCCAAGGGACTCTCAAGAGTCTTCTCCAACACCACAGTTCAAAAGCATCAATTCTTCAGCGTTCAGCCTTCTTCACAGTCCAACTCTCACATCCATATATGACTACTGGAAAAACCATAGCCTTGACTAGACATATTACTCAGCTGTGAAAAGGAACATGTTTGAGTCAGTTCTGATGAGGTGAATAAACCTAGAACCTATTATACAGTGTGAAGTGAGTCAGAAAGAGAAAGATAAATATCATATTCTAACACATATATGCACTATCTAGAAAAAATGGTACTGAAGAATTTATTTACAGGGCAGCAATGGAGAAACAGACAGAGGATAAACTTATGGACATGGGGAGAGGAGAGTAGCCCAATTCTTACATCGATACATGACTACTGGAAAAACCATAGCTTTGACTAGACGGACCTTTGTTGGCAAAGTAATGTCTCTGCTTTTTAATATGGTGTATAGGTTGGTCAAAACTTTTCTTCCAAGGAGCAAGCGTCTTTTAATTTCATGGCTGGAATCACCATCTGCAGTGATTTTGGAGCCCCAAAATATAAAGTCTGTCACTGTTTCATTGTTTCCCCATCTATTTGCCATGAAGTGATGGGACCGGATGCCATGATCTTAGTTTTTTGAACGTTGAGTTTTAAGCCAACTTTTTCACTCTCCTCTTTCATCAAGAGGCTCTTTAGTTCTTCACTTGCTGCCATAAGGGTGGTGTCATCTGCATATCTGAGGTTATAGATATTTCTCCTTGCAATCTTAATTCCAGCTTGTGCTTTATCCAGCCCAGCATTTCACATGACGTACTCTGCATGTAAGTTAAATAAGCAGGGTGACAATATCCAGCCTTGAAATACTCCTTTCCCAATTTGGAATCAGTCTGTTGCATGTCCAGTTCTAACTGTTGCCTCCTGAACTGCATACAGATTTCTCAGGAGGCAGGTAAGGTGGTCTGGTATTCCCATCTCTAAGAATTTTCTACAGTTTGCTGGATCCACGCAGTCAAAGGCTTTGACGTTGTCAATGAAGCAGAAGTAGACATTTTCTGAAACTCTCTTGCTTTTTCTGATCCAACAGATGTCTGGTTCCTCTTTTTCTGATCCAGAGGATCTCTGGTTCCTCTACTTTTTCTAAATCTAGCTTGAAAAATATGGTAGTTCACAGTTCACATACTGTTGAAGCATGGCTTGGAGAATTTTGAGCATTACTTTGCTAGTATGTGAGACGAGTACAACTGTGTTAGTTTGAACATTCTTTACCATTGTGTTTTTTGGGGATTGGAATGAAAACTGACTTTTTCCAGTCCTGTGGCCACTGCTGAGTTTTACAAATTTGCTGGCATATTGAATGCAGCACTTTAAAAGCATCATCTTTTAGGACTGATAAAGCTCAACTGGAATTCCATCACCTCCACTAGCTTTGTTCATAGTGATGCTTCCTAAGGCCCACTTGACTTTGCATTCCAGGATATCTGGTTCTAGATGACAAGGTTCAAAGCCATATGAAATCATGCAAGCTATCCCAAAAATCAGATTTAATGAAAAATCTAACTTTCCATCTCATTCTGGCCAGATAGCTAGATTACTATAGCTACACTCTAGATGAATTTCAGGATTCCAGGCCCTCCTTCACAGTAGACCCTCTTCAGTTCAGTTCAGTCACTCAGTCGTAAAACTCAGCAGTGGCCACTCCTGGAGCTGGCTCAAACTCATGTCCATTGAGTCAGTGATGCCATGCAACATCTCATCTTCTGTCGACCCCTTTCCCCGCCTTCAACCTTTCCCAGCATCAGGGTCTTTTCCAATGAATCAGTTCTTCACATCATGTGGCCAAAGTATGGGAGTTTCAGCTTCAGCATCAGTCCTTCCAATGAATATTCAGGACTGATTTCCTTTAGGACTGACCTGTTTGATCTCCTTGCAGCCCCTCTTACAGACTACATGTTTTTGTCTGAGCTGCTTTTTCCATTGACAAGACCCTTCCTTCCTAACTGGTCATGCTTTTGGAATGGTTCAGGTGTCATTAACTTACCACTAAAATATTTTCCACAATTTACCTCAGAAAGAATTATTGCTATTTTACATGTTTTAGTAACACTTGGAACACAACTCTGCCGCAGTACCTTTCAGCATATGTATCTGTTTCCGAAGCTACACTGGAAGACACTGAGAGGTAGGGAGTATTTTAGTTCATTTTCATTAACTATGCCAACTGGCCTGATAGGTGGCACACAGCAGAAGATTTACAATTTTTAAATCAATGAATAAATGATTTACTTAGATTTTATTCTTGAAAGTTTTTAAATACTGAGATATAATTCACCCTTGCAAAGTGTACAATTCAGTGATGTCTGGTATATTCCCAAGGCTGTGCAACCATCACCATTATCTTATTCTGCAGAAGCATCTTCATCACCTCTCTAAGAAACCTGTATTCATTAGCATCTACTTCCCATTCCCTTGTTCCCCCAGGCACAGCCTCTAGCAACTACTTATCCCCTTTGTGTCTCCTATGGATTTGCCTATTCTGGACATTCACATATATGGAATTCTATCATAATGGCTTTTGTATCTAGCTTCTTTCACTTAACATAATATTTTCAAGGTTCATCCATATTGTAGTATGTACTAGTACCTTACTCTTTCATGGTTGAGTGACATTATGGTTTTACAACTTTACCTTGCCAAAATTTTCAAAAGCTTACTTCCTAAGCATGTTTAATACAAGGTATCCATATTCTGGTGCCAAGGTACACATCTAAATCTTCTTCCCATACTTCTCCCAGCAATATATTTTCCTGTTCTTTGATCCAACTCCAATATTGCTTCACTTATGTAAATGCTGTCTCCCCCATTATGTCATAAGTTTCTTAAAGGCACAGGTATACATCTCATGTATTTTCAAGAGTGCCAAAAGCAGAGCTCAGAATTAGTATATAAGTAACATTTGCTGAACTGGACAATGTTCTCTCTCTCTTCCAAGATCTCTCTGAGGGAAGACTATAAGAATCATTTAATAAATTTCCCTATCACATGCTAACTATAGAAATAAACAGTATAAATATCTACCTATCCATTTATTATTTGAAATCACTAGAAATTTACTGTATGCCTAGCATAATGCTTTTTCCCTATATGGCATACAATAGATACTGACAGACTATTTATGGGCAACATAATCTGAGTATGTTTTACCTCAGACTTTAAGACACTAAAAGAATACAAAAGCCTGAGACATGAGAGGTGAAAGTAACTCTTCAGATAATATGAAATTTTTAAAACTTTTTTCTTAAAGTACCAAAACTTTTCTACCAAAGTAAGTCTTATGCTGAAATCCCAAACAATAACAATAATAACAGATGCAGATATTTAGTGAGTGCTATGTGGCAAGCACTGATCAAAGAATACTGCAGTATTAAATCATTCAGTTCTCACAATCAACATACCAGGTAGGTAGTGTCACTGTATCAATTTTATGGATGAGTAAACTAAAGATGACAGATTAAGTAACTGGCCTAAGATCAAACAGCTAGAGAAGAGTGAGCCAAAATGAACCCACAGAATCTGATTTCAAAGATTTCTCTCTTAACAACTACCCACCATTACAGAGCACAAAGTGGAACTGTTCTAATCAAAACAGGGGCTGGAGGCCCAAGCATCTCACCTGCTTACGTTTCTACTTAGTTCCTTCTGGCACCTCTATGGACTCAATCCTAAAGTTCAAGGAAATAAGGTGAGAAAAATTCAATTCTGGTTCCACTTCTTCAGCTTACACTTGAAGAAAACACCCATAGTTGAAGTGAATTTCCAAGGTCAGAGGGCTATTCAATTGCAGAGCCAGGACTTGAATTCAAATTTTTTTTGGTATTTAGTGCTATCTCTACTACATGAAATAACCTGCGTAAAAATTCTGATTACCTGCTTTCCCTCAGGATAAATAAAAATACTCCAGCAATTATAAACAGGTTAAATTACTCAGGTAAACATTTTTACCTACTACTTACTTTTCAGTTACAGACTCTACTGAAGGCCCAGCAGCACTCTGGCCATTGGCACCAACCTTCCCCACTTTCTTCACAGTTTCCAGAGCTCTTAAGGTACTGTCAGTACTACGTGGAATTAGCTGGGAAACACTGTTTTCTGCATTTGAAATTCCATTTGTACTTGGAACAATTTTCCCCGTTGTTTCAGTACTTCCTATGACAGAAATGACATTTCCGGCTGTGGTTGTGACAGTGTTGTTTACAGCAACTTTATTGAGAAGAGGAAACGTTCTTACAGTTGCATTGATCTTTTTGTTCCTTAATCGATACCTGTTTCAAAAACAATAAACATATCAGTAAATATTTCACTCTTACCCTAAGTTAAAAAAAAAGGTGGGGGGGGTAAAGGGGGGAGGTGGGCAATGGGAAAAAAATTTCAAGGAAGGAACAGCTTTGAAAAAACCTTTATTCAGCTAAATATCTAATACTATCAAATTCAATTATAATAGCTGGCACATTAAAATGTATCTCTCATATACATATGTATACATACAACACTTCTATATTTAGGCACACAATTAATATAGCAAGAAAAGTACACATGTATTCAAAAAGCATTCTGAGGGAGTAGGAAGAGATCTTTCTGAAAAACTCTGTATACCTGGAATACAAAGTATACTATGTAAAAAATGAAAGGAACCAATATCAAATTTAGTTGGGAATGTAGATGAAAAGGTATGCAAGATTTGAAAGAATTCTCTATTGTTACCAAGTTGTTAAAACATCAGATAATTTTAAAGAGGTTAAAAAATCCAAAACTCATTCTTCAACTCTAAGATATATAAATTTAGTATTATATTTTTCAGATTAGTTTATGACTCAAGTATAAAGTATTTGGGTTAAAGATTTTTCTGATTTTAAACATCTTTATTTTAAAAAGTTTTTCTGATATAAAATTTGGGGCTGATATAACACTCTAATACATAAAGCAATTGATCCTGGATTCAATTTAAGAAAATTTATATCCACTTGTACAACAAAAATTTCATTATAGTCCTATTCAATGTTCCTGCCAATACTTTAACATGGTAAACAACTATGTTACATGAATAGAAAGATGACTATACAGGTATGGGGCCATAATTACATATAACAATTAATCTGATACCAATGTTATACATAACCAAACATATGGTAATTAAACATAAACAGTGTTGGTGATGAGCAATGCCTTCACAATAGCTTCCCTTTTAGTCTTTCAGTATCTATAAACAGCTTCATTATTCAATCCTTTTCTCCCTCTCTCCCATACTCACATGCTGACAGAAAAAGCAAAGCTCAGTAAAGACAAGTATTCCCAGACCAGACCGGCTAAAGGTGGAGTGACAGAACACAAAGTTAAAATAAAAGCAATAGGTTGTGGCCAGTTTACACATATCACCTTACAGATCTGGGGAACCAGTGATTACTTCTTGAAGAAGGAGGGTAACAGGCAGACCTATATTTTAAAAAAGCAATTTGGTGGCATGGAGGGGCCTGTGCTTTCCTTAAAATACTGCTCTGAAACCTGCTCTGCATTCTTCACCTCAGGGGTTCCTGCACAAAATGCTCAGCTGTTCCTTGTTTTCCTTTCTCAAAGGATAAAGCTCAGATATCCTTAAGATTGCTCTTGTAGGTGAAAAAGTTTTAATTGTGGGTCTCTTAAAAGAGAGAAGTGATGAGAAATAAAACCTTAACAAAAGAAAGTAAAGTAAAGTAAAAGATAAATAGGGATGCATACTGGACTTCTAGCATCCAGAGCTAATGACTTAGACTTGGAATCTGGACCTCACAGATGAAAAAGTCAACTACTTTCTATTCTTTTAAAGCCATCAAGGAGCCCCCACAAGCATTTGCTCCCTGCCTTACCAAGTTTAGAATCCATTATCTACCATTAATTCCTACCTTAAACTCCCTTGGCCCAATTACCTTATTGAACTCACCTGGTAAAACCCCAATCCAATTTGTTATTTATCTCTTATTCTGTGCCTGCTCAAGTAGGTGACTGTTGCTAGAGAAAAAATCACGCAATCATGCTGAGTAGATTCATTTCACAATTATGATCAATAACTTAAAATGGCCAAGCAATACATTAATATACTTCTCTACTAAATTAACTTTCATATGTCTAACATCCTCTTCCCTTTCACTCTCCATAGCCCCATCATAGCTGATGATACTGCCTCCCACTTAACAGAGAAAAGATGACACCAGAGGAGAGTTACTTATCTTTCCACCACTAATTCCACCAACCCTCCTGCTTCTGTAACTACACATTCCACGTAAAATAAGGGATGAAGAGCTACTGTTCTGAACTCAGGTCAATCTTTCCACTCGCACTCCAGGCCCAAGCCCATTTGCCTTCTCAAAGACTTTACTCCTGTAATCATCTTTTCTTCTCCAGTCCATCAACGCTTCATTCAGGTGTCTGATTAAATGTCATAGTCTCTGGGATCCCTTTCTAGACAATCTCATCTAAAATACCTCCCCTTTTCAGTCACTCTCTTTCTCCTTACTTTGTTACTTTTCTTCATAGTACCAGTCAGCACCAGGTATTATGTTTTCTATTTATTCACTTTACATTGGTCTTGTCTACTACAGTGTAAGACCCATGAGAGTAAGGACTTTGCCTTTTATATTCATCTGTCTTTAGCACAGTGCCTGGTGCACACTAGGTGTTCTATAAATATTTGCTATATGAATGTGGAGTAAGCCTTAAACTTCACATGACCAAGAAAACTACTGATTTTCTACTCCCAAGCATTTCTTATCGCAGTAAAAGACATCACTTAGTAACGAAGGCCCCAAACCTTGGAGTCATCTTTGCTTCTCCTCTTTTCTTTATACCTCACATTTGATTCATTAGTCAAATCAGCTCTACTTCTAAAATATATCCCGCCAGTACTCTTGCCTGGAAAATCCCATGGACAGAGAATGACAAATACCACATTGAAGTAAATTAATTCAAACAGGTTCAGACAATATTTTTAAAAAATTAAAAAAAAAAAAAAATATATATACATATATATATATCCCAAGTCTGGCTACTTGTCATCATCTCAATTACTATAATCCTAGGACCAAGCTACTAATCTCATGCCTGAACCACTACAGCAGTCCACCATGTAGTTACCAGAGTAACATTTTTAAGACAAAATTAAAATCCCATCGTTCCATTTGAATAAAACACTAAAATGACTTCCAAAATAAAAGGCAAACTCTTTGCCAGTGTCCACCAAGCCTGTATGATCTACCCTTGCCTAACCTCTCCAACATTATCTTTCTCCATTCTTCTCATTCTCCATCCTCCCAAAACATTGGTCATCTTTCTGGTTCCTGAACTTGTTTCCATCTCAAGCCAATTTTGTTTCCACCTCAGCTTTACAGCATTTTATCAGTAGCTAAAATTATCTGTTTACATGTTTAATGTTCCTCTTTCACCACTAGAAGTATCTCGAGTAAGTACCTAGCACTTAACCATTTTTAAATAGATTTGTTGAGATGGCTGACCTCAGGCTTTTGTCACTCTCCAGAATGCAGTAATCCTTGGGAAAAGGATTCTGATACCCTATACTCTAAAATATATCCATACAAATATTAAGAGAGATCTGGGGCAATTGTTTGGTTAGAGATATGTACAGTAGAGAAAGGCTGGAGTAAAAAAATTAAGTTAAACAAACATCTGCATTCAAATTCTTCCTGGTACATTATGTGAGTTAAGAAAAAGGATCCATCCTCAAAAAGTCTGAGTTGAGTAGCAACATGCATTTTTTTTTAACCAATGGTATAATGACATCTTCCACTTCCTCTATCCTTTGTATTATCCTGTTTCTCCTTCTTCTTTTTATTTAAAAGCAACAGAGTATGAAACTGGTTGGAAATATAAACTGTAGATTATCTACTCTTTCAACATAAACATACTGAGCTTACATGTCAGATACCTGTTAGGTTCAGAAAATATAAAGATGAATAACCCATAAATAAATGAACTCCAGTGAAAATACACAGTAAGTAAATAACTGCAACACAGTAAGCAAACTTGTAGTTATAAAGTTACCAGGTATAGGGTACTACAGAAGCACAGTGAGGGTAGTAACTAACATGCCTGGAAGTCACAGAGGTTTTCAGATGGAAGATGCTATCTGAGTACAATCAGGAATAGGCACTCTCCAAACAGAGAAAAGGAGAGTATATTATACAGAGTGACACACAAACATAGGAAAGAAGGAAAGAAAGTGTATACTAGTAAACTGGATGTACCTTTAAAAAGCAACATAAAAGGTAGAGTAAGGCTGGAAACCAAGACTGGGCCCAGAACCAGCAATAATATACTGAGAACCAATTAAGAATTTAAAGCAGAAGATGGACATGATTATACACTTACTTGCAAAATAAAATCTTGGATGAGATATAGGGAGATGCATGTAAAAAGCTACATAGCATAAAATGGACAAACTGGGTAAACATACACAGGTAAACCATTAAACACTGCACCTGGCACAAAATTTGACCAATTAATTTGGCTTATTTTTACTACCACTATTTAAGTTCAGGCAATAAATAATAAAATTCTAAAGTAGGACTGGAGATAAAGAATAGGAAGCCAATTTGAAGATATAAGATGGAAAATGGATTTTCAGGTGGGCACCAGTTCTGAGTATAATGGCAATACAATCAGACAATTTCTTCTCCAACTTTTTTAAGTTTAAGGGCTTCCCAAAGGAGGTCTCCTAAATGGGGAACACTGCAAGATGAGGTAAAAAAAGGTTAGCAGGGGACTTCCCTGGCTGTCCAGTGGTTAAAACTCTGTGCTTCCAATGTAGTTGGCGCAGGTTTGAACCCTGGTTGGAGAACTAAGATTCTACATATAGTGTGGTGTGGGGCTAGCCACCCCACAAAAAAGCAGGCATGAAGTAGATGACACAGAGGCTTGCAGGCCACAGAGTAGATGTTATATTTTGTTGGGGTTGAGGGTAGACAACCACAGCTATAAGATAACTAATTAGGAGGCAACTATGAATATGACAGAAAGAACAAGAGTCAGGAAATATACAGGAAGCCGAACTGACAGACTTGACTAAGACAATCAAATGAAAGCTGACAAAGATTATTCCAATAGCATGACATACATAACTGACTGGACAGGGTACACTTGGGGAGAGCAGACCGACGGTGTATACAAGAGAAGACATATGAGGAGAAAATTAGCTCAAATTGCATTTAAAATACTAAAAACAAAAGAGAGATGTCCATTTATAATTGAGATGCAGGCGAGATATTCAGTAGAAAGGATGGAATCAATTTTTGGTGAGATCTCAACAATGAATGTTTTGGTTAAAAACAAAAACAACAGAAACTTAGACAACATTTATTACAGTTTATCTCCATTTACTTTTATGTTTGAGGTAAGTGGACACAGAAAAAGGGATTACCTATAGGACAAGAAAGAGGGAAAAGAATGTTAAAAAGACCAAAAGCCCATAAAAAGAAAATGTATCTGCTTTACCATTTTACCTGAGACTCAGCTGTTACCCTCAAAAGAACCTGAGTAAGTAAGACTCAAAGCATAAGAATATTTTCATTCTGCACAGCTACTTAGCAGAAACATGGATTCTAGCTCTACAACGGTGTAAAATTAGATTCCTGAATAAGGTTCTAAATCACATTTTAACTATGCTGCCAGATGCAACCAGGTACGGTTTCAAAAGTAAAGGTTATGTTTCAACCTAAAGAATTTCATGATGTGGACTTAACTGCATCTTTGAAACTCAACACGAACTTTAACTCTATATGACTCTTTCATGATGACCAAAAATTAAATCCAAATAGAGTTCTCTTAACTTACTTTTCAAGCTCTTCCTGAGAATGGGCAAAAGTACAATTTGTTCCTCGTGGACACCCTCCTTGCTGTCGCAAATCTCGACACATGCTGGTCTTGTATTTGCTGTTTGGCTGAGGCTACAAAAAGAAAATCTATATGCAGATAAATGAAGACATCAGCTCTCCCTGGGACTTCCTCTCTCCTTGGGATGCCAGAATTCTATGAGGACGCCTTCGATTCCTTTCAATTAGACAATTCTCATGCTGACACAACTACCACTGCCCTGTTTCCTGTTATGAGTTACATGGCATAATCACGGGCTGACATTTTAGATGCTCCTTCTGGGGATCATCAGGAACTAGTTCAAATGCTGCATTACTTATCTGTCAACAAATGCCCACAAAAATAAAAGATTTTTTTCATCAAAATTCATTGATGTCTCAAAATTATGATATCAAATCAAGCAAACAATGTCAAAAAGCATTAAAAAAGTTGTAAGCTTTGTCTACTTAAACATTCTCAGGAAAAGGAAGAATACAACTTACTCTAGAAGTTAAAATTTAAGAAATGCTAATTTTACTTGTCAACTTCAGAGTACAACTTTCTTCCAAGGGTTGGTGCTAAGTTCATACAAATAATTAGGCAAAATATTAAAATATCATGGCTGCTATAATTTGCATTAAACTCTAAGACATCATTGTTATTTCTGTGACCTTAAAATGAAACATTCATCTTTTAGCTAATATTTAAACATTATGTCTTCTAATAGAATAAGGACAGAAGAGTGGAAAGATTACTTTGGAGTAGACTTGATCCCAGTTCTGTCACTTACTGCCACCACTATCTTAGATATGTTATTTAACCTCTTTCAACTTCAAACTTGGGGACAGCAACTGCCTTGCAGGTGGCTGTGGGGATTAGAAATATCTATGTAAAATATTGAGACTGGCTCATAATAACTTAATAAATGGATGTTATTATTAGAATAAAGGGTTTTACCTTAACTCCTTCAAAAGTACATTGCAAATATTTTATTTCCACACATTTACAAATATGAATTCACTGGAATGGCAACAAATGAGAAAAAAGTGACAATTTCCCCAAATTAAGAAAAAATCAGGCAAAATATTAGGATGGAATCAGATCTATAGCCAGTCAAAAAAACTTGCCGTGAACTCATATTCAAGACACTCCCCAAACTACAGCTGTATTACGAATTATTTATGAGGTACACTAAAACTTAGGTTTCTCTCAAAAGAACAGAATAAAAACTTATGTGAGGGCTGTCACATAAGGAGTCCATTAACCAAACAGCCTGTTAAGATGTTCAGCATGCTCCATTAGAAATAAGAGCAGTCAGAAGAGAAATAACTTTACTTACCTGAGGTGTCTCATGGCCTTTTCTACTATAATTTTGTATGAAGTCTACTAGGCCATGAACCACTGTTTTAACAGCTACCATTGCATTTTCTAGCTGCTCCCAAGTTGGTGAAACAGCATCTAAAATAGTCCGCCAAATGAATGAGATGAGGGAAAAAAATTCGTTAGCAGTAAATCTCTGTGTATAGGAAATCATTTTTTAAAAAGTATAAGCAATTATATTCTCACATACCTGGATTAGGGTCTATGTTTGCAAGAAGCTCTAAGTGAGGCCTCAATCTATTTAAGTTAGCTGGGTCACCTGTTCGTTGCAAAACAATTGTCAATTCCTGAACACTCTTTGCAAAGGATTCTGGAGACTGAAGCTAACACAAAAAGAAAATGAAAAGGTTTTACAACACATCTATATTCAAATGCTTTTATTCAGTCAACATACTGAATAGGTTTTCAAGTGTCTTCAGATTCCATAGTAGGAGTATCAATGATGAATTAAATTTTCACCTCAGAATCTGCCCTATGAAATTCATCATTAGACACTTAGAAAACTTATTAGCTAACAGGTGTCAGAATATAGATAAATGACAGACTTGGTAAGCTAGGCTGTTTTTATGTCAATACCGGTATTTGCTTCCCTATTGCCTCCCTTAGTTTATTTTGAAAGTTAGAAAACAATAAAAAAGAAAGAAATGATATCTATGAGATATTTATATGTAAAAACAGGAATCTCCCAACTGGTTTCCTCTTTAGTTCCTTCAGAAGATTCAAATATTCATCAAGATTAACAATGATATAAAATTAGCATCTCTGATTTCACAAACCTTATCAATGATCGACTGCATGTGTGATTTATGCGCCAAGTCACCATACAGAAGTGAGGACCATTGCTCAGGTGAAATACGGAGTCCTGCTTCCATAGCAATATGAACAATTTGGGCATCATGTTCTCTGCGTAAAGCCTCATAACTGCGGAATTCCTCCTTTAGCTGCATCAGGGAAGAGTCTTCATCCCGTTTGGTAACCTAAAAATACAAAGGAGAAAAAAAAAAAAATACCCATTAGATTTGCTTTGCTCTCAGCACTCCTCCAACCAACGTTTTCTTTATTTTAGAAGGGGGAGGTACCTATAGCCTATCAGATACGACATGAAGAAGGTACAAAAAAATAATCTACTTACTAAAAATCCTTAGAAGACACTATCTAGGTTTTCACAGTCAGAGAGAAGTCAGGACCTGTCTTCAAAGCTCAAAGGACAGACTGACTCTTCTGTGAGGGGCTAATGTAACTGGCCAATCCTCATTTACCTCCCCAAAAATACTAGGGTCCTTAAGAATTACACTAAATCTACTCTGCCTGTACTCTAGAAATGGAATAACAAAACCTAAATAACAGCACATCTGTTTACAATATGGTTTACTGGGAATTTTTAGCCCACTGATGAGACCTACTGCTTAGGAAAAAAATTCTTTTCCAAATATTACTGCTCATTGACAATTGGTAACTCAAGAGTGCTAATGGAAATGTACAACAAGAGTGATGTTTTCGTGCCTGATAACACAACTTCCACTCTGCAGCCCATGGATCAAGGAGTAATTCTGACTTTCATGCCTTATTATTTAGGAGATACATTCTGTAAGGCTATTGTAGCCACAGATAGTAATTCCTTTGATGGATCAGGGCAAAGTAGACTGAAAACCTGTTAAAGGATTCACCATTCTAGATGCCACTAAGAACATTCATGATTCATGGGAATAGGTTAAAATACCAACATTAACAGGAACTTAGAAGATTTCAGCTCTCATGGATGACTCTGAAGGATTCATGACTTTAGTGGAGGAAGTAACTGCAGACATGGTAGAAAAGGCAAAAGAACAAGAATTGAAGTGGATCCTAAATGTGTGACTGAATTACTACAATCTCACGATAAAACTTTAACGGAGTTGCTTAAGATAAGCAAAGAAAGTGGTTTCTTGAGATAGAATCTATTCCTGCTGAAGATGCTGTGAAGACTATTGAGATGATGATAAAGGATTTAGAATAATAAACTTAGTTGATAAGGCAGCAGCAAGGTTTGAAAGAATTTACTTCAATTCTGAAAGAAGTTCTGCTGTGGGTAAGCTGCATGCCACAGAGAAATTATCTGTGAAAGGAAGACTCAATTCACGGGGCAAGCTGAGCTGCTGTTTTAAGAAACTGCAACAGGCACTCCAACCTCCAGCAAGTACCATCTGGTCAGTCAGTCATCAACAATGATGTAAGGAAGAATTATTCATCTAAAACATAGAAAAAAGAAACCTAAAAGACCAGAGGGTGGGAACACTCATCCAACCACCAGGCTTCAGGGTGCCTCTTGGGTAGTATGAAGATCTATCCACCTGAACTGTAAAGATGTATGTATTATAAGTGGCTTGCAGAGCCTGGCAAGCTTATATTTTAATCATCAATTAACCTGTTACCTCACACTAAGCAGTGCACACACACACAAACACACACACACATATACACACACAAAAAACTCTTTCTGCTTATATCTTTGTCACCCTTGAGTGATAAAATCAGCAAAATAACTTAAATAAGCCTTGGTTTCAAATCCAAAAGTTTTACTTTTATAGAAGCCAATGGGCCTTTCTATTCCAAGTCCTTGGTCCCTTTGCTCAAGACCTCACCAGCAACCTATATTCCTGTATCATGCAGAAACTTTAAGGATTCAGCCTTCTTTCCATGTCTCTCCATACCTCTCATCACCCATAAGCCTATCTGACAAGGAAACTACATGTTGAAATAGCTTAGGGTTCATCCCTACCCTCTTTGACAAAAATTTATTATCTAAATGCACAGTGGGCAATTCTCAACTTTTACTCTCCTGTTGTTCCCAGGACAACATATGGGCTACCCTCAGTTTAAAGGCTTTAATCTAATCACAACAGAGAAAAAGATAAAAATAATAAATGGGGAAGTTAAAACATTTGCCTTCTTTTATTAAGTTTTCAGTATGGTTCCCGACTCTCTTTTAAGGTGATAAATATAAATTAATTAGGCTTCTTCAGTTCATTTTTACTATTCCAAGAGTCAAGTTTACCAAACTCGTTTCCTCACAGTGCTGCTGACACCTTCACATTATGTGTGCTTACACCCACGCATAGCAATATTATACATCTACAGTATCAACAGATGCAATAAATACAGAAGGAAAAGTCTCCTTTATCTCTTTTATTTCTGGGGCCTCTAGACCAGGTAACATCTATTCCAGCATGCAACGTTTAGATGGCTGCTTGCTACTTACCTTAAAACAAGAAGCTCGATACAGTAGTTGCACAACATGACCAATACTTGTTTTCGATGCCTGAGGAAATCTTGGTTCTAGTCTTTGCACAACAAAAAGTACCAGAACTTTCCTTGAGAGAGCAGAACCATCTTCTAATGCCAGTAACACCAACTTCAAAGCCTCTTCTTGCATAGCTGTTAAGTAAAGAACATGAGTTCATGATAAATGAGGAGCCCTGAAGATCATGCCTGCCACCATCTTCTTTGGATATTAGCATATGGTAGTTCATTATCTCCAGTACACAAATACTTAGCACTAAAAGAGAACATCACACATACACAAATATAGTTTACTTAGGAAGTAAGCAAAAGACGTGTCCTATTAAACAACCAATCAAAATACAAGTAAACAGGTTTTAAACAAAATATATCCTCTATAGCTTTGTAATAGTCAACTAGATAATCATAATGCTGAAGTGAAAAAGGCTCTTGTTTATAAAACTCACAGAGCTACTCTGACAAATAACATGTGAAGGACACACAGTATTCTTTAAAAAAATAGTCATTTTTTTACAACTTGAGACTGTTGCTTTGCCTGTCAGAATTAGTTTGTATATAATTTAAAAGTGGTATTAGCTACTGGATGCAATACTTAAAGTAACAGTCAGGGAGGTAAAAGTATAATCTGAATCTAATCATAACGGGACATCAAAAAACCCCAAATTAAGAACATTCTATAAAATAACTGCCTGTATTCTTCAAGAATAGCAACATTAGACAAAGAAAGACTGAGGAATGGTACTATGTTAAAGAAGACTAAAAAGAGGTATGACAGTGTCTTCCCTGATAGTCCAACAGTTAAGACTCTGCGTTTCCACTGCAGAGGGTATGGGTTCAATGCCTGGTCAAGGAATAAAGATCCTGCATGTCACATAACGGCTGTGACAAATAAATACATGACATCATCTTAGATAAAATGAAAAAAATTAATGCCATAGAAGATATTTCTGTAATAACCAACAAAACTGGATATAAGTTTTAACAAATGTTAAATTTTCTGAATTTGATGAATGTATTGTTTTTAATAAAAAAAAAGACTTAAGTGTAAGCAGTAAAGGGGGCATGAAATAGGCAACCTACTCTCAAATGGTTCAAAAAGGAGAGAAAGTAAACTATATAACAAATATAGCAAAATATTACAAATGAGTGAATATGGATAAAGAGTACAAAAGAATTCTCTACATTATTTTAGTAACTTTTTGGTAAAAAATATACTGGTTTTCAATGAAAACAATGGAACTGAAAGATCATCTAGAATCTAGATTAAAAATAAAATCCTTTCTTTTTCAAAGTGAGACATCAAGGCTCAGAAAAGTTCAGTGACTAGGCCAAGTTTCATAATCAGTAAGCAACAAAATTATAACTAGAAACAAGGACTTTTTAAAAATTGAGGTAAAATTCATATAACATAAAATTAACCATTTTAAAGTAAACAATTCACAATGTTATAAAACCATCAACTCTATCTAGTTCTAAGGCATCTTCATCATCTGACAGGAACTCAATAAACATTAATCAGTCACTCCCCATACCACTGACCCCTGCAGCCTCCAGCAACTACTAGCCTGATGTCTGATTCCATGGACTAATGTTTGTGTATGCAGAATATGTGACCTATTCCCTGACTTCCTTCACTTAAAATAACATTTTCAAAGTTCATCCACATTGTGGTATGTATTGGTATCTCAATCCTTTCTATGGCTAAATAATAGAATATTTATAAATATACCACATATTGGTTATCCATTCATAAGAACTGATGGGATTGCTTCCATCTTTTGATTATTGTGAGTGACACTGCTATAAATATCCACACACAAATACTAGTTTGAATACCTGTTTTCAGCTCCTTTGGGTATACACTTAGGAGTGGAAATGCCAGATCATAAGGTAATTCTACATTTAAATTTCTAGGAACCACCAAATTGTTTTTCCACAGGGGCTGCCTCATTTTACATTCCCAAGTTCCTAACATCCTCAACTAACACTTTTATTTTCCACTTTTTAAATTACGGACAACCTAGTGGATATGAAATGGTATCTCAATGTTGATTCTGATTTGCATTTCTTTAATGACTGATGACACTGAGCATCTTTTCATGTACTTTTTCGCCATCTATTTATCTTCTATGTACAAATATTTATTTAAGCCCATGGCCCATTTTTAAATTGTGCTATATATTATCTTCTTGTTGTTGACTTTCAGAACACAGGATATTTGATAACTAGTCTAGTGCTTCTTAGGTTTCCATGGTGGCTCACTGTTAAGAATCTGCCTGCGATGTGGGGGATGCAGGTCCCTGGGTCAGGAGGATTTGGAGAAGGAAATGGCAACCCATCCCATTATTCTTCCTGGAGAATCCCATGGACAGAGGAGGCTAGTTGGCTACAGTCCATGGGGTCACAAGAATCAGACACAATTTAGCAACTAAACCAACACACCACCTAGTGCTTCTTAGATAAGGTAAATAAACATGAGGAAACAGCCACAAGTGGCATCTCAAATGATATATAAATAGGAAAGATCCTCTGGAGAAGGAAATGGCCACCTACTCCAATACTCTTGCCTACAAAATCCCACAGATGGACGAGCATAGTAGGCTACAGTCCATGGGGTTGCAAAGAGTCAGACACGACTGAGACTTCACTTTCACTTTCTATGGATTTTCAAAATTATTTTTCAAGTTAACTTTGTATTATATAAAATAAAACATATACAAAAGTAGAAATAACATGCATTCATAATACAGCTGCTGCCAGGAAGGGTTCATCTACTCATTACCCACTTCTCTAGTTTGTTCTAGCTGGAGCAGTTTGAAGTAAATCCAATATAACATAGCACTTTATCCTTAAGTAATTCATTATGTATTTCTAACAGGTAAGCACTTTAAAAAATTAACATAACACTATTACCATGTCTAAAAAAAGAAATATATTTCCTTGATGTCATCTAATATCTAATCCATGCCTAATTTTCTCCTACTGTCTCAAAATTTCCTCTTACAGTTGGTTTCTTTGAGTAAGCAGCCAAAGTCCATACGTAGCTTTTGGTCTGTATGTCTTCATGCTTTACAAGAAACACCTATCCTAGTTTCTCACCACTCTCCCACCCTCCCATTTAGAACAAAGTAACTGACTGCAGAAACAACCATTTTTCTAAACAATATCCCACATTCTCAATTTCGTTAATTTTGCACTTTTTTATGGTATGCCTTCCATGTAAATTAGAGACTTGATTAGATCTGGAATAAGATTTTTAGCTTTGGGGGGTTTCGCTGGGGGGCAGTCATACGTCTTGATCTGTGTATCATATAGGTATATAAGACCTAGATGTCTCACTTTTAATAATATCAAGATTCATCAGTGGGTTCAGGCCTTTTGCATTTACTAACCTTTCATCTACTGGTTTTAACAGCCAACAGTAATTCTTACCTAGACCCATTAATTCACCTGATGTGATTTTTCTAACTTTAACATTTTTTTTTCTAGATTTATTAGCTAGAACTCTGCTAAAGGAGAAACTTACCCTCAAAATTCTGAGAAACTGTCGTTGAAAGTAAATTTTTAAAAAGGCAAAATAAGCATGCTTGAGTTTTTTCTATTCCTTTTCCAATTTTTAGCATAATGTGCTGGTGTTGTAGCAACTGCCAAAGATAACCAATTAATTTTTTCTGTACTAACATTACAAGATCACGGATTTTTACACATTTTATGTTTTTTAATTTACTTTAGTCATTATTCATTTGGAAGTTCAAATTGTCCCACTTTTATCCAGTGGAAGCCTTTTCAAATTCTGTGTCCTTTTGACAAGATTCCGAGGGTCTTTAACAGCTTTTTTACTTTCTAGCACAAGACTTCCCAGGCTCATCTTGTACTTTTTCTATCCCAGAACTGGCATAGACATTTATCCAAAGAGCCCTACTTCTTTTTAGTATGAAATGCTATCTGGGTGCTATGGCTATTCATTCCTCTCAAGCCTTTACAGTGTACAGTTAGGAAATACTTATTTTCTAGAAAAAGAAAAATAAATGAGTCTGTACTTATTTGCCAATTAAAATTTAAGGATGCAGGCTTTTAAAATAAATTCTTGGATTTCATACTTATATCTCT
>SJYC01118928.1:0-22581 GCA_006408675.1 Madoqua kirkii
TGGCTTTTCATTCCTTTCAAAAGCACTTAGTAAATGTCTACCTAGAAAATATTTTTATAATTATCAAAAATGATAAAGAGCCTGTTTTTATAATTTATTTTTTTAAAGTATCTAAATGAACCATGACAAGCTAAGATATACATAGCAATTTATTTGAATCTGTGGAAATTTAAATTGCTAATAACATTTATATTTAATCGTGAATTAAGTATCTATCCTAAAGATACTCCCCAAACACCTCAAAGTGAGATAAGTGAAGTCGCTCAGTTGTGTCCGACTCTTTGCGACCCCATGGACTGTCTCCTACCAGGCTCCTTTGTTCATGGGATTTTCCAAGCAATAGTCCTGGAGTGGACTGCCATTTCCTTCTCCAGGGGATCTTCCCGACCCAGGGATCGAACCCAGGTCTCCCGCATTGTAGACAGACGCTTTAACGTCTAAGAAAAAATAGCTTTAAAAGCCCATACCTCTAGATATATAAAGGGACTACTTAATAAAAACAAGTTAAATTCAAATTAAACTATTTGTATAAAGTAATTTCAGTTACCAAAACTGAAGAAGAATAACAAGATAAAGCCTAGGAGTGAGAAACACTGAGAAAGACCTTAAACGGATTTTTACTCAAGTTTTTAGGCTATAAGTTCCTTGCTATGAATATAAACTCATAAAAAAGAAAGAATAATAGACATCTCTTGTATGATGCAAATTAGAAATTGCTGTATTAAAAGTGAACTGCTTATCAGCTAAGTTCTTTCATTTTCTGTTAGTAGTCTACCATGATGTTATACAAGTAGTCCAGGACTACGAAACTCGATTTTAAAATACCAGGTTAAGGTTTATGCCTCATTCACTACTGTATAATTTAAAAAAAAAAAGCATTTTACAATTCTGTTTATGAAGATGTAAACATTAGGGCGTAGGTCTGTTAATCAACACATTCATTGTTTTCATTTTAGTTCACCCATGTGAGAAATTTAAGCTACTTTAATGGACTGTAACAGCACTTCTCAATTCAGAAACCTTAAACACAGTAGTTCTGGACTTAAAAAATTATATTTAAAGCATCACAGGTACAATTTAGATATTACTCTATAAAACTAACAAAACCAATGAAAATAATCTCTAAGTTTTAAAACTCAGCATTCAAACATATGAAAAGAACTGAAAAAAAGGAACTGAATTACCATTTTAAAGACTGCTATTATATGCGCTTTAGTGGATGTTAGAAAAGACATGACCTAAGTTTTACTTCTAAAATCCACTATGCTGTTGAACTCTGGTTTTAAATAAGTATGGCATTTCACTTTCAATGCCTTCTATTAGAACAGTAAAGGGATAATTTTCTATTTTAATTAATATAGCCAATAAAGTTTTACTACTTTAGTCATGACAACTTGAAAAATACTTTCTTGAGACAGAATTTACTCCCTTATGCCTATTAAACAATGTCCACTGGATAACTTTACTCGTCACATCATCAAAGTCTTTAGCCTTTTGGTTATTCTGATTATAAGAAGATAATCTACCAGGAAATTTTTGGCTTCCCTGTGTCTACTTCTATTCAGATGATTTATTTCTTGGAAGAGTAGGGATACTCTAGAACAGTACTGTCCAGTAGAAGTATAATGTGAGTCACAAGTAACTTAAAATATCTAGTAGTCACAATAAGGCAGGGAAAAACACGTGAAATTAATTTTAATGATAATTTATTTAACCCAATTTATCCAAAATATCATTTCAACATGTAATCAATGTAAGAAATTATAAATTCTTTTTATTTTTTGGACTAAGCCTCAAAACCTAACATGTATTTTACATTTATGGCACATCTCAATTCACACCAGCCACATTTCAAGTGCTCAAGTGCCACATGTAGCTATTAGCTAGTACTGGACAGCGTGACTCTAGAGACTTACAAAGTAATAATCAAAACTAACTTTTATCAAAATTGTGAGGTTAAAGTGATATCTACACTTAGGAAGGTTTTCATAAAACTAAAACACGTGAGGATCATAAAGATGTTACTTAACATTTATGAGGCTAGGTTTACAACATTATTTTAAATTTTCAGCTAGCTTTATTTTACTACATGCTTCCATTTTCCCATCAATAGAAAATGAAACTTCAATCTATTTCAAACAAAACTATACACAAGTACTTACTATAATGAGACCTGACTGTAAGTTTCTTTAGCCTTCTCTGATACTGCGTACAATGTGAAAGCTGTACTCCCGAATATAAGATTCCATGAAAACAAAAATGCTTTCACTCCCCCCAAAGTCTTTTTTTTAACTTTCTCAAACTGGAATATACAGCAAATTACAAAAGCCCGAAGTGAAATAATTAAAACATATGAACAAAGGACATAAGTCTTCCATGTCGGTTAACCCAACAGTAATAACAGATCAAGAATAACTCAAAGAATCCACTAATGAACGTGACTGCAATTAAGTTCTCAAATAGGTGCGCATTTGAATTATAACATCTGCTTTTTTCTAAACATGTCTAAAATATGTGTTTAATGTTTTATCCTTCCAGCTATCTTCCAAACTCTAAAAATTTGGAAAACGTCAATTTCCAAATCAACAAAAATGGCAATACTGAAAGATGGTTTTTGACAGGATGTGATGGCATCGACTTCTTCAAGAACTGAATGTGGAAGTAAACAACATAAGAAAAGAATGTTATGCTAGAACAGTGGTGTAGCTCTTTAGACAGATTTTTAAAAATCCATGAACATGTCTTACTGTTTCAAGAACCCACAACTAAATTTGTATGCTTAACTATAAACAGGCTGCACAAAAGCTAACTAAAATGTTTCTTTCTCTGCTTTTGAGTGTATCAATTTAGTGTAGCAACATTAACTTTCTCAGGTTACTCAAAGTTCCTACAGGAACTTAAAAGTTTGACAAATACAAAAACGGAAAAAAGATTACTTAAACACTTTAGTTGGGATACAAAGTCATTCTAATCACAGCTAGTGGGAGGAGAATAAGAATTAAAAAGAAGGGGCCTAGCTAAGGGGAGAGCAGGAATTAAAAGGGAACCTAGGTGGTTATTTAAAAAAAAAAAAGAAAAGGAGGGTAGGAATCATGAAATGAGATCTACTTTATGTCAGTGATTATTTGAGACTATTTTGATGTCAAGGCTCTGTCTGCCGGTATCTTAAACTGTTCTGTGATTCCAAGGATGGAAATGACAGCTACCTACCCCCTTCTCCCTTCCTGAAAGCTAAGAACAGAGAAAAGTAGAGCTGCTTCTGAGAAACAAAGATGCTTTCTACCATTCTTCTAAGATGGTGGAAGAGTCTCCTTAAGAGGCTTCCCCAAGAAGGAAAAATGAAACAGGGAAAGAAGAAAACCATAGCAGAATTCCCTGGCTGTTTCATGCCATTGCTCCGTCACCACCACTCTGCAACCACTCAGGTCGGGCCCTCTCCCTCCCAGGAGGTTAAGCCCTCCCAGGGCATTGTTTGGCCAGGGTCCCTATTTAACACTCAGTCGTTTCCACCATCCCTGCATCTCGGGAAGCCCCAGGGCAGAGAGCCGAAAAGCTAGAAGAGGACTTGGTTTCGAGGACCACCTCCAACCCCACTCTTACTAACTGGTGTAGAAAAGGGCGAGGGAAGCCTGCCCTTTGCTTGGATGGATTCCTTAGGGGTTGAAGCGTCCCCCCGGCCGGTGTCGACGGGAGGTGGCCATTTGCGCCAAGCGCTCGGTACTAAAAAGCCCTACCAGGGCGAGGGGCCTCCTCCTGCCCGGGACTCCGGGCCCCGTCCGGGTGTCAGGTGCGGCCCTCAGATACCAACCCTCGGAGCATCGGAGACAACAACACAGAGGCCACGGGTTGAGACCAGTCTCCCGCCCGACCGCCGGGGACCGAGGACCCGGGCTGGGGCCCGAGCCGCATCGTGCCCGCCCCCGCCCTACCTGAGGGGGCCCGGGTGGGGTCGCTAAGGGCCGCTCCCGGGGGCCCCGCGACCGCGCGGCTCGGCGACGGAGGCGCCTCGTCTCGCCGGGGCAGAGCTCGGCGGCGGCTTCACGACCTCAAACTCCATCGGGAGCTACAGGGACAGCCCCGTTGCGGCGGCGGAGGCCGCGACGGGGCCTCCTCCTCCTCCCTCCGCCTCCGCCTCCTTCTCCTCCTCCCCCTCCTCACCACGGAGGCGGACCTGGAGGGATCCCGACCTGGCTCTCGCGAGAAGATACTCCCCACCTCACGCGAGATCACGCATGACCGGGAGTTGGGGAGGTGGAAAAGAAGAGCAGCAACCCCCGCCACCTGGACTGCGCATCCTCCTGTCGACTGAACCACCCCTATCACGTGACCAGAGAACCCTGGAGGACTGTGGGAGGTGTTGTTAAAAGACCTGGCAAGCCAAAGGGGTTGATGGGAAACTCCCTGCACATTCATATGCGCCTCGAGCCAGCCTCTAGACTCTGGTTTGAGCCAGAGTCTGACTCACCTTGTGGAAGGTGTGGTATGGATTGAGCATAATCTGATACATCTATATTACCTTGTACTGACTCTCCCATAATCAAATGCTGACCGAATCCCCCAGGCGCTGCACCGAAGTGTCTAGCAAGCTCCGTATTTAAAAAATAAAAACAAGCATTCGTTTGCCTGCCATTACACCTTATCTCTCTTTTTTTTTTTAAGAATTCGGAATCTTTCAGAAGCTGGCAGAAGTCAAAATTCAATCAGATTCTGGCATTACTATCTCAAATATTTGTTCATGGTAAACTGTAAGGTAGAATTTATTGTTTTTATAGATGAAGCAGGCTAGGAATAGAGATCAGGGAAATAACATTAATGGACCTGTGGCATTAGTACCATGTGGCAGGTCCTGAGTTAGGTAATACATATTTTAATCTTACTATTTTGTTTCATGGCCTCATCAAAATATTCCTAAAAGATACAGTGTACTCTTACTGTTGAGAAACTGAAAAACACAGATTAAGAAAATAGCCGTGAATTTTAACTAAACTTAAGGCACTATACAATGTGAAACCAGACATCCAACAAAAGTGTTTATGGAAGTGAACGTGAAGTCGCTCAGTCGTGTCCGACTCTTTGCGACCCCATGGACTGTAGCCCACCATGCTCCTCTGTCCATGGGATTTTCCAGGCAAGAGTACTGGAGTGGGTTGCCATTTCCTTCTCCAGAGGATCTTCCCTACCCAGGGATCGAATCCAGGTCTCCCACATTGTAAGCAAGACACTTTACGTCTGAGCCACCAGGGAAGTCCTGTTTATGGAAGTAAATCCTCACAAATTAGAAGACACATGGAAAAGAACTTTATAAACTATAATGAATTTAAATATATATGCTTATTATTGCCCAGATGACCAAAAAAAAATTAGTATTTTCAAAAAAAAATTGGCCACAACAAAGATTCTTACATGCATTTTAACTCTTTCGTTCTTTTTATGAAATATGCCAAACCAAGAGAAAAGTTCCCAACAGTGATTCATTTGGTTCAGTTTTCCATTCAACTAGAGATATCTTTTTTCCTCATGTCACTCTTCAGTGGTGTGCGATAATGTGGTGAGATTTTTCACAAGTAACCTGATCACAATCAAAATTTCAATTCCGATTCTCCTTCCCTAGCACCACCTACACCTGCTTTATTTTCTCCATTTTTAAAATCTGACATAGTATATTGATTTTAATTATTTGTTTAGTGTCTGTCTACCTCTGAAACTCCAATACTTTGGCCACCTGACACAAAGAGCTGACTCATTTCAAAAGACCCTGATGCTGGGAAAGATTGAGGGTAGGAGAAGAGGACAACAGAGGATAAGATGGTTGGATGGCATCACCGACTCAATGGACATGGGTCTAGGTGGAGTTGGTGATGGACAGGGAGGCCTGGTGTGCTGCGGTTCATGGGGTCACAAAGAGTCCAACACGACTGAGCAACTGAACTGAACCTCCAGTACAATATAAGTTTCATGAGAGTAGGGATTTTGTCTGTACACCTAACTTCTAATACAGGTATACGTTTTAAGGACTAAGTATTTGTTGAATGACTAAATGAATATCCAGGAAAAATAGTTTCTTTCTTTAAAATTCACAGATTAGACAAAAGACAAAGCTCCCCATTCCCATTTCCAGTTTATTATTTCTTATGTAAACATATAGAATAGTTACATCCAGGGGAAAAGGGCAAGGGTTTTCTTTTACACCAAACTAACAATTGTCTCTCCAAGATCTTTTATACATAAATCCAGTAAATGAAGACGCTGAAACAAAACACTGGATACTTTTCCCATCATACCAGAAACCACAAAGAACTAAAAGTGAATGTTTTCAATGAATAAATTCAACATTTTACTTTGCCATACTTTAATTTGCATTTTAAAAAATGATTAATTTTCCTGAAATTGTTTAGATACATCATGCAAACATACACTCCCCCAGGAATGACCTGAGATCACTCTGTGCTAGTGAACAGGAATAAATAATAATAAATAACAACCATCACTTTCACAAAACAGCCCTGCCCCATAAGCAAATCTCAAAGAGCTTACAAAAAACTTCACAAGAATTTTACAAGGCACACATAAAGCAAAAAATAGTACAACCATAAGTTTTTTCAAACATCAAAGATAGATATCAATTTCTAAAAAAAAAAAAAAAAAGTTTATTTCTATTCTTTTACTCTCCCTCTCATCTCCATCCGTCCCCCACAAAACTTCATTCTAGGAAGCAAAACTAAGAGTACTTTAATCATAAAGTATTTCTGAAAGGAAAATGTTCTCATGCCTAAAAATGGCCAATCAGAGATCAAATGGGAAAGAAAACTGAACATTGTGCTACCAAATTCTCCAGTGGAAGAAAAAGTTTAACTCAGACAAATTCTGCCTCCAATGGAGTACTCAAGTAGCAACATTCATAAAGACACAAAACTCTCCTTCCTGGCTTTTCCCTCTTCTCTGTCCATAGAAATTCAGGAAGATTTACATATAAAATCAAAGAATTTTAGACCTGGAAATGATTTTACTTCATCAAAATCGAAGTTGTCATTTTCCATATAAACTTATGGAAAGCTCAAGGAGAGGTGACCTACTAGTGACCTGGGTGTTATGAAGTTGTTTTTCTTATCCAATATGAGAGCTGGATTATTTAAAATCTCTCTCCCAGAGTTAAAAATCTATAAAGAATTTATTTTTCACAAAGCATCACAAAAAGGATATTTAACACTTATACAATCAACATGTGATTCATTACAAAATACATTAAATGGTACAAAGTATATTACATTTTAAAATGTGAAAGGGCTTCCACGGAAACTAAAGTGAGCGAAGTCACTCAGTCATGTCTGACTCTTTGTGACCCCATAGACAGTAGCCTACCAGGCTCCTCCGTCCATGGGATTTTCCAGGCAAGAGTACTGGAGTGAGTTGCCATTTTCTTCTCCAGGAGATCCTCCAGACCCAGGGATCAAACCTGGGTCTCCTGCATTGTAGGCAGATGCTTTACCAACTGAGCCACAAGGGAAGCCCTACAGAAACTAAAGGTAACAGAAACTCTAAATAAAGCTGAGGTGAGTGGAGGAGGAACAGAACATCTTGAAATAAGATGTATCCAGTCAGGCTTCTTTACTAAAAGTAGTTCCTGTGTTTTAGAAAGTATGATTTGCCCTGCAGTATGTTTAAATCTTGTTATAACAAAACATTTTGTTTAACATGCAGAGATATTAGAAAGCCATGTCTCGTTAATACCATCTTAATATTACTCTCGATAAAATAACCACACATCCTGGTTTTGCTTTTGGCACATTTCTGAAAATATGGATTAAAACCCTTAAGGAGGGCTTCTAATGTAAATCTGTGCTGCATGGTACCCTGCTATACTTCAGGTTGACCTGGAACCCTCCAGGGACCTCAAATCCCAGCATCTGGTCCTCCGCCTCAAGTAAATCAGACGCTGCCATTACTGCTATGACTTATTCCAGGCATGAGTGCCTTATTCTCCTCTTCTTACATAGTGGAAAGTTTCTTGGCTGGCGAGACCTGTTTCCTCACCAGAAATTGAACCCAGGCCATGATGGTGAGAGCCCAGAACCCTAACCATTCACTAGGCCACCAGGGAACTCCCAGGCAAGCCTGATCTGAAGGGAAGTGTTGGAAACCTCACTTGGTCTCTGTGAGTTTGCTGTACTGAATCCCTCTTGTGACTGTGGGAAGCAGAGGACTGTCTATTCCACATGGTGAGGTCATCCATGTATGTATAGTTGTGCACAGGAAGGGGTATGTTGATTCTAAGCAATAAACAACATCTTTCAAACACTCAAGAAAAATTTCCAAAGACTCACATGGCCTACGGAAAACACTGGAGTCTGGAATGGCTTTTTCTCAGAAATGGTTGACCTTTAGGACATGGCCATTGAATTCCCTCAGGAAGGGGAATGCCTGGACTCTGCTTAGAGGGCCTTGTACAAGGGTGTGATGGCAGAGACCTGCAGGAACCTGATCTCTGTGGAGATCTTCTGATGGTTCTCATGAGGACGACCCCACTATATGCATAGAGCTCCAGGAAATCAGTCAAGTAGTCAAAAGGAAAGAGCCAGATGAGGGAGCACCTGGCAGTCCTCTCAACTCACGTAACAGAG
The DNA here is from genome assembly GCA_006408675.1 of Madoqua kirkii. Taxonomy (NCBI): domain Eukaryota; kingdom Metazoa; phylum Chordata; class Mammalia; order Artiodactyla; family Bovidae; genus Madoqua; species Madoqua kirkii. Next base: position 8,619 of record SJYC01118928.1, read on the forward strand.
CTGGAAGATCTGTACACAGCCAGAGAAGACCTCATCAAATCTAAGGAAGTGAGCACAAAACTGCAACGAGGTGTTCGTGAAATTGAGGCTGAAAACCACCAGTTGCAGAAACTCCTGGAACTGGCAGAGCAGAAGCTGCAGCAGACCCTGCGGATAGCAGAGATGCTCCCCAAGGGGGAGGCAGAGTTGGTCAGAGGGTGGCCATGCTCTCCAAGGCAAGGCAGAAAGAAAAAATGAATGAGGAACATAATAAATGTTTTTCAGAACTGTTGACAAGTTTTCAGAATCTGAAAAAATGGCTGCAGCTTCATCTCAAAGAGAGAATGGCAGCTCTGGCAGAGAAGTCTCCTACGAGAAGTAGAAAATGCAAAAAGGCAGCATGACAGGGATCAGCTAAGACTAAACCTGGAAACCTTGAGAGCTGAACAGGACCAGATGAGGACTTCTGCAGGGTCCTAGATGCCAGGTTCCTCAAGGCAGACAGGCTTGCAGTGTGGAGATGCCCCCCAGAGAAGCCGGCTGCCAGCACTACATGAAGAGTCCTCCAAGCTTACAGTTTCATGAGGTACAGGATGACAGGAAGGCCATAAAGTGTGGAATCTTGGCTCCCTCCTCCCCATGGTCTCTTCAGCTGAACCAGCTGCACAAAGGGGCTCTGCTGGCCACAAGGACCTCAAGGACACGTGTGACTCAAAAGACTTGCAGGATGGCCCTGAGCAACCCCACCAATAGTTAACAGCAGCCAAGACTTGCTGCCCAAAGCCCCCAAGAAGAAGGCGTCAAGCCTACTATTGGCCTCTAGTCCGGCAAGAAAGAAAAAGAGCAACCTGGACATTTGGCAAGCAAGTCAAGAGGATATAACTGAGGATTCTGCATGCCACAACCAACACTCCACATGCCACAACTAGAAGGTCTCATGTGCCTCAAATAAGACTAGGTGCAGACTAAATAAACTTAAAAAAAAAGAGAACATTAATAGCTTCAGTTCAGTTCAGTTGCTCAGTTGTGTCTGACTCTTTAGAACCCCATGAACCGCAGCACACCAGGGACCCCTGTCCATCACCAACTCCTGGAATTTACCCAAACTCATGTCCATTGAGTCAGTGATGCCAGCCAACCATTTCATCCTCTGTCGTCCCCTTCTCCTCCCATCTTTCCCAGCATCAGAGTCTTTTCCAATGAGTTAGCTCTTCACATCAGGTGGCCAAAGTATTGGAGTTACCCATATTTAAACCGTTCATCTAGTGATAGTAAGAAAACTAATATATACTGCCAATTCAAGATAAAAAAAAAAAAAAGGAATGAACTACTGATACAGCAACACAGATGAATATCAAAGGCATTAAACTTGAGTGACAACAGCATCTCAAAAGGGAACATACTATAAGATTCCATTCATGGTATTTCAGAAAAGGCAAAATTATAAAAATGGAGAACTGGTGCCTGGGTTTAGTGCTAGGAGGAGGAGTGACTAAAACGATGAAACATACAGAAGTCTTGGAGGGTGATGGAATGTTCTGCATCCTGACTGCAGTGGTGGCTGCATAACTCTGTACATATAGAAACACTCATAGGACTATAGACCGAAAGCAAGTCAGTTTTACTGTATGTTAACTAACAAGATAAATTTCAAAAAGAAAACATAACAAACACCTTAGAGCTTCATGCCATTGATATAATTTTACTGGCCAGAAAGTTATTAAATGTCACCATATTAAATAAAATCAAGAAACCTGGGCCTAATTAAATCATTCTAAAATATATATATACTAACAACTCATGGAAATACTATTGTAAGGAATATTAACTTTATGTATAAGGAAATTCTGCTACTTCCAAGTGAATTTGAATGGTGTTCCTTTACAGTTTAAAACAATAGGTATCATGGTATTTAGTTCAGAATTTCCAATACAGTTCATTTTAAAAAATTCACTAGTCCTACCTGTTGTTAAAATGACTAATAATGAATAATGGTATGCTTTAAATTTTTTTTTCCTCTTCTCAGTATCCTAATTTATTAAAAGTTATGGTATGGTTGGATTGTACACCTATATCCATTATCTAGGGATCTGAAATCAGAATCTGGAAACACTGCTGGACCTCTGTCAATAAAGTCAAGAATATTTAAGAGGAACGCTATTTCTTGAGATAAACCACTGAGACTCACATATAATGCATGAGACAGACAGCATCCTATCAGCTTCATCATGTCTCTCACACTTTGGAACTGGTAATACAAGTTCAGAAAGAAAAACACGTGTGCTGCTGCTGCTGCATCACTTCAGTCATGTCCAACTCTGTGCGACCCCATAGACCGCAGCCCACCAGGCTCCCGTGTCCCTGGGATTCTCCAGGCAAGAGCACTGGAGTGGGTTGCCATTTCCTTCTCCAGTGCATGAAAATGAAAAGTGAAAGTGAAGTCATAACACGTGTAGGTAGACCAAAAATAAGATCTAAAGATGGGGGTGGAAATGTAATATTACAAATGCTGCATTTCTACAGAAAGACTTGCCCCAAAGAATGATATACAGCTTACATAACAAGGTGTGGTTCTAGTTACAGTAGGTTTTGCCTTTCCAGATCATGCCTGGGTAGTTTTTCACCACTGCTTCTGCCATGGAGAGAGCTTAAATGCTTTTTGAGGGCAGATTTGTGCTTGAAATCCATGTCACAACAGTGGCATTTGTATGGCCGATCCCCACTGTGTATATTCAAGTGGTCCTGAAGTGTGCTTTTCGCAGTAAATGTCTTCAGGCAGACAGTACACTGAAAGGGCCGTATGCCCATGTGCCCTCGAATGTGCCTGTTGAGATTTTTCTTTTGTGTAAATGTTTTCCCACACTGTAAGCACAAGAACAGTTTATGCATCTTAAGGTGGCGCAGATAGTTCTCAACATGAAGAAACCCTCGAGGACATCGGGGGCACTGGTGCCTCAGGGAAAAAGCATCCTCTAGATTCTGAATTTCATTCACTGGACCATGACTTCCTTCAGTGTTCTCACAAAATAAGCCTTGATCTTGATTCCCAGGAACTTCTGCCACTCTGCTCTCAACTGTAGAATTGATCAGTGAATGCTGTGTTTCTGGGAAATACATGCTTGCTTTTGAAGAGGTACAAGGCTGTGAAAACTTTCCATTTTCTACACCCCCAGTACTGATAGATTCCACATGGAGGATACGAATTTCATTGTCTTTAAAACCCATGTCTACTGAAGACAGCTCTGGTGATCTCATTTCCTCTCTCTCTGCTGTCAAGCTCTCTACTGTAGACTGTAAAACATTGCTTTCCTCTTCTTTAACATGGAAATCTATGTTTACAGGACTATCTTCTGAAATTTCAATGATCTCACAGTCTTTATCTGAATTTTCATCTTCATTCTTAACATCTGGATCAGAGGATTGACACAGGTCAACATGCTGATTGTTATTTTTCATAGAAAGATCAATTTCCAAATACTTTGACAAAGCTTCTGTGCACTTTTCCACAATGTGAACCATCTGAAGGTAACTGGCAGCAGTCAAATATTTCAAAAGCTCTTTCCTTTTAACTTCAAGTGCTCCAGTGTAGCAAGAGAGCAACAATTTTCTGCCAACTTCTGCACTCTGCAAGATGGTGATTCTGACATGTTTTGACTGCGTGAGTAAAAACTGATCTCTCATAAAGGTGGAGCAAGCAGCTAAAATCACCTTGGCCCTTGAAACTCAGTGTCATTAATATAAATTGACACATCACAAAATAAATTCTGCTGCCTCAAGAGATTCATTTTCTGCAAGACTGCATCTCCTTGTTGTTCAAACTGGAAGTGCAGAACATCAGACTCGGCAGCCATGGTCACAATCTAAGCAAAATGAAACATAAACATGGATGTAAGGATCAGAGTTGTTTTCCTACATTGTGATAGCAAAAAGAAATCATCCTCAAATCCCAGTGTGCTAAGACTGAACCCCTAGGGTAACCACCTCAAAATCCAGAAAAATAAAATGCATTTCTCTATGATCTTGTGGCACATTTTTTAAAAATCTGTTGTTACAGCATTTTTTTGTTGTTCATTGTTCTACTTTTATTTGCACATTAAACATTTTTCATGGCAGACTGTTCATGTTACATACACCATTTATTACATTGAATTGTACTCAACAGTTTTTATATTTTTCTCTTTGGCTAAACTCTATGTGGCTTGTGGACAAGGACATTGTTAGGGGCCACTACTAAGTGGACTTAACAGTTTCCCAAATTAGAATCCTTAATATAATCACCAAACTTCCTAACTCCTCATCACCTGGACCTCCAAGTAAGCAAGTCCTTCCTTCTGCATACCTGGACTACTGCAGCCTCCTTGATGCCAGTCTCCTACATTACAAACCACCTTCCTAAAAGCCATCAGAATAACATCTTTTAGAAGTTTTTAAATTTTTGTATTTTTCTTTTCTGCTTTAAATGTTCCATGATTCTCCTCCATCTCCAGAACAGTCTAACCTTGTTAGCAAATACAAGATCCTTCATTATTTGGCCTTCACCAACATTATGGCTGTACCTTTCCTCAATCTCTTACACTGAAGTTGCTTTGATATTTAGATTTTCACCACTGCTCAGACAAGAACCAATTACATCTTTGTATGTTATATTCGCGCTTCCAGCTAGTGATCTGGCATAAGGCTCAAATCAAATAAGATTTCTCCTCCCGTCTCCCGACAGAGTCAGTAGTTTCCAGGGCACCATGAAAAGGAGCCTAGTTCATCTGAGGTCCTGCGGCAAGCATGGTGGCCGGAACAGAGCAGGGGCAGCTGCGGGAGTATCTGTTGAACTGAATTCGGATCACACCGGCCTGGGTGATCCTCTAGTTCGTGACATAGGTCTTCTCGAGCCAAGCCCGCCAGGGCCAAGGTCCTGACGGCCAAGTGCCTGCAGCAGCATTTCAGCCACTCCTCGGTAGCGCCTAGCTGCTGCCCTCCTGCTCCCCTGCTTCCGCCTCAGGCTTCCCCACCCGCGAGACTCCAGAGCACTCACTCACCGACTCAGAAACCAGAGTCAAGCTTTCCGCGGTAGCAGCGGCTTCGGCCGGAAGGTGGGCGGTGGGGGGGCAGCCTGGGAGGAAACACATCCGGGGTCAACTAGCTTCGTTCCTCTCTGGGGCCCTCTTGGTGTCCCGGAAGGACATCCTGAGACAGTCTTCCTTCTTCACTGGCCCCGCGACTGGGATGACAGACCCCGGAATTCCCTCGAATCCCGTCTCTCCTGTCCCACTTTCGGCACTCGAGCCGGTTCGCTCCGTGAGTTCTCAACATCCGAATGGCAAACGGGTTGTGAAGTTGTAGTATAGCGCATCTGTCGGAGTTTCCAGCGCAGGGATCCCGGGAGACCCTCCTGGATTATTAGGAACCGGATCCTTTGCTTACCCTCCATATAAAAGGTGACGGGGAGGGGCGCTGAGAAAAAAGAGGAGGGTGCTATTGGAATCAGTATTGGAGGTTACTTAATTAATGCCCCGTCAGGATCTGGATCCCACCTCACCTGTCAACTTAGGGCTTCCTCACTACGGCCCTACCCTTCTCAGTTCCTTGGGAAACCCAGGCATCTATCTAAACCTTTAACCTGGCTCTTTCCTCCAACATAGGCTATTTCCTCCTACTGTAATAGAGCGTGGTTCAGCAGAGGTTGCTGCGGGCCAGTACCACCCCCCAACCCCGTTACCAGGGAACGGTTCAGTTCAGTTTAGTCGCTCGGTCGTGTCCGACTCTTTTCGACCCCATGAATCGCAGCACGCCGGGCCTCCCTGTCCATCACCAACTCCCAGAGTTCATTCAGACTCGCGTCCATCGAGTCAGTGATGCCATCCAGCCATCTCATCCTCTGTCGTCCCCTTCTCCTCCTGCCCCTCAAATCCCTCCCAGCATCAGAGACTTTTCCAATGAGCCAACTCTTCGCATGAGGTAGCCAAAGTACAGGAGTTTCAGCTTGTTACCAGACCGTTAATTGTTGTTCAGCCACGGCAATGCTCCCGCCTAGAACCCCCCCACCAGGGGGTGAGGTGGGATGAGGAGCCTGAGGGGCATTTGGGTTGGGTGCCTGGCTGCCTTAGGTATGAGAACTGGACAGGGTCTGGGGACCTGGTCCTGAGGGAGCAGACAACTGAAATCTGCCCCTCTAGCCAGGACTTGGTCCTCAGATTGTGAAAGTTGTGCCTTGGAACCTTGCCCTTTCTTGTCAGAACAGAGAGTATTTACCTGGTGGAGATTTACAGGAACATCGATACTTGACCATGACCAGACCTTCAGAACAAATACACCAGGAAGCCTTCAACAACTAACCTTGTGCCTCTCTCACCTTTCCTATAAAAGGGCTTTGCTGAAAGCTTCTGGGGAGTTTCCCTGATGGGTCAGCTGGTAAAGAATCCTTCTGTAATATGGGAGACCTGAGTTCAGTCCCTGTGTTGGAAAGATCCCCTGGAGAATGGAATGGCAACCCACCCCAGTATTCTGACATGGAGAATTCCATGGACAGAGGAGCCTGGTGGGCTACAGCCCATGGGGTCACAAAAAGTTGGGACACGACTGAGCAACTTTTACTTTTGGGGAGTTTGGGGGTTTTAAGGCATGAGTCACCTCTTTGCATGGCCCTGCAATAAACTTTTCTCTGTTCCAAACTCCCAACATTTTGGTATTGTTTGGCTTCTCCGTGCATCTAGTGCATGGAGTAACACTACCACTCATCCTTCAAAATCGCATTCATCATTCATAAATCACATCATCCCTAAAGCCATCTTTAATTGCCCATGAATTACTTTGCTCCCATTTGGGGAACAGGAAACCCTTTGGCTGCCTTAATGACTGTAATTATCATACCGTATTGAAATCTATGTCCTACCTGCTGCTGCTGCTAAGTCGTTTCAGTCATGTCTGACTCTGTGCAACCCCATAGACAGCAGCCCACCAGGCTCCCCCATCCCTGGGATTCTCCAGGCAAGAACACTGGAGTGGGTTGCCATTTTAGGCAGCGGTGTATAGGACAGTGACTTACTGATTTTTGCATTCCCAGAAGTCTAGCACTTAGTAGGAATCAAGTATTTGATAAATGAAGGAAACGTCTCAACCGATTCTTCAAAGCAGTTGCTCCATCCCCTCAATCAACAGTACAGGAAGAAGTAACTGACCCTGATAACAATTTTTTGTTAGCCCAGATCTGCTTTTGAAGCCAAGTTCAGCATGTTTGATTAACATGTCTAGTAGGAATCAAGTATTTGATAAATGAAGGAAACGTCTCAACCGATTCTTCAAAGCAGTTGCTCCATCCCCTCAATCAACAGTACAGGAAGAAGTAACTGACCCTGATAACAATTTTTTGTTAGCCCAGATCTGCTTTTGAAGCCAAGTTCAGCATGTTTGATTAACATGTCTTTTTAAGAATAAGAGTGAGAAAGCATTCCTGTGTTCAAATTCAAGCAATTGGAATGGGAAACAGGAGGGACAGAGAGAAAATAAACCATTGACACCAGAGCTTTAAATTGTCACACTTTTATTAAGGAAACTTCCCCATAATAAGTGAAGAGGTAGTTCACAGTATGTCTAACATACAACAGATTTAGAACAGCTATTCACCAGCTGAAATAAAATGTTCTGGGTTGTTTGTTTAGGACATTATTTTAGAAGTAGTGATGGTGATCACCCTCCATTTATAGATCTTCTAATAAACTAAAGCAAATTAAAACCACATCTGATTTACCTCAGAGCCACTCAGTTTGGAGTTTGCCTTTAAAATTAAATAATAAATAAATAACTGTGACACAGTGATTTTTTAAAAAACCAAACTAAGGAAAACAGAACCCTCTCATTTTTAGTTATCCTGGGGATCCATAAAATACAAATGCTGAATGTCTAAGGCTTTAAAAAATCTTCCTCCACTACAAGAATACAACTAGTTTTGAAAGTCATCTTCCTCTGTAAAACATATTCGATATCAGTAAATTGATCACTCTGCATATAATCTAAGAAACAGGTATAAACAAAAAGTCAAGTACCACCAAAATTAAGAAAATGTCTCACAGAAACAGAACATCTCTCCAGCCAAGAAATGGGGGAGACTCTAAACCACTTCAGTGGTTTGCAATTTAAAAAAGTGAGAACTACAAGTTTTACTCATACAAAACCATAAAGAGGCTGATTTTAAGTGATCAAAGAAAGCAAGGCAGTTTTCTTTATTCTTCCTAGGTTAAAACCAAATTGATACCTTATCTCACTAAGACTACATGAGACTGTAAGCTCTGTGAGGGCAGAGACCGTAACAATCTTATCTTCAAATTCTCAGTATCTAGCATAGTGCCTAACAATAAAATGTGTTCAATAAATGTCTACTGACTGCCTGAATGAATCCAGAAATAGTCTCCAACCAAAGAGACCAATTTTATTTGAAGCCATGCCTTTTAGTCTTCAAATCTGTAACAAAACAAGACATGAATTTATGCAAAGCAAGCACCCCCAACTTGAAAGTTCCCTGTGATAAAATGATGTTTAGAGAAAAGAGTGAAACATTGGTTAACATATTAGTGTCTCACTATTGCATAGAATTGGTACTCTTTGGCTGGATCATATGAAAACCAGAATGCTAGGTAGCATCATTAGATCATATAATGAGTGACATTAGGCATAAGATACCTATTAGTCTTACCACTCCATTTTATTCTCATTTAAAACCTTTTAACAAATGGTAGAAATTATACTTCAAATCAGATTCACATGTAAATGCATCAAATTATAACACTTTAAGAATACCCTCTGACTACTCAAGTTAAAATTAATTTTTGGTTCATCTATACATGGACTCTCACAGCTCAGAAACAAAAACCAGGAAATCCTGATGGAAACTAAACACTGTTTCCAGACAAAATTAGTTTCACATTTGGATCCTTCTCACATTGTTACTTGTCCTTTCTATTCCTAATCAATACCCAGCAAATCAGTTGCTTGCTTAGGAAGAATGTAATATTCATCCTAACCAAAAAATAATTACCTTACAAAAATAAATCCTTCTATAACTGTTCTGTTTGCAAACCAAACAGGGATGCACAGAGGGGAAGCACAAACTAGGAACTTTTTGTTAAAGTATTCTTGATCATGTACTAAATCTTTTTAAGCCAAGGGACAATGAGAAGTGAGGAGACCTTAGCTCATATTTAGCCTACTTAGTCTACTTAGGCCAACCTTGGCCAGGCTACCTCTTTGGGCTTTGGATACCCCAACTTAAAAAAAGAGAGGCAGGCTAAATGATTTCTTAAGATTTTCTATGGACTCAAACACTCCTATTATCTAATCTAACTCATGGTTCAGAAACAAGTAAGACTCAAAATTTTATTTCTGAACATGTGCTTAGGAAAAACAGTTGTTTTGTTTTCCCATAACGGAAAGTCAACTTTGATCTGTCAAAGGGGATGAGGTGGGAGTGTACCATTATAGGAACATCTAAATGCGAAAATCTGACTGCTCCTGTCTGTGACCCACTTTTTTCATCCACTTTAGAAATTAAGGTACACAAGGAAATGAGAATTCGGACTATTACAGTACACTGGACAAAACTCTGAAGGCCAAACTCACCTTAGCAATAGCAAACTTCTATAACAAAGTCTAGAGACTGACTCCAGATAGCCCCTTTTTAGAGAGACCATTATATGTTAGCACACTTTAAGTGTACCTGGAGCAATCCTGATTCCAAAAGCATCACCAAGTAAGCTACAGAATAATTTGCATTTCACTTCTTTCGGGGGAAGACCTCCCAAATAAGTACATTGTACAACTACTACCCTTTGTTGGTTATGCTCCCCAATGATGATTCCTGTCTGCAGGTATTGAGGGAAATACTGTACTCTGGTCTATGTTAACTTCAATCACGTGAAGCTGGCCCATAAACTGTTGAAAAGAGTACAGAATAATCTAAAATACTTCTTTATAGCCAGCTCCAGGATAAGTAGATTCATTCATTTATCAGACATAGATGAATTATCAGTGGTTCTGATAGAACTAGAAGTTCTAGCACATATTCAGGCTGATAGCAATATCACCTTATATCTCAGCTTATTTCCCACCAAAGAAAAAGATTATTTGCTTCCCTTAGCATAGCATCTATTGGTGGAATGGAGGTGACGTTATTAACTTCTTGGTACCTTCAGAATGTGCCCAGTGGAAAGTCTAAAATAGTGTCAGTCTAAGACGTAAGTTGATGTTAGGTAGACAAATGGAGTACTCCTTGGGAAAGAAAAACAGACATCACAGGATAAATAATTCAAAACAGAACATGGGAAAGGGCAAAAGGCAGGCAAGACCACTCCAAGTGGCAAGTTGCCTGGTCTGTTAGTGCTTTGACTCACCCCTACGACCTGCACAGAGGATCTGGAGACGTGGAGACGTCAAATTAGCGAAATGACTCCTAAAAAGACTCAGACTATTGCCACGTTTGTAGTCAGTTCTACTTAGGAGCACAAAGGCGCTATTTAATTCACGCAAGTGCTATCGTTCCTTAAGTTCAGGACAGCTTGGGCCAGTTTACCTGCATCCAGGACCTGTGTCGCATCAGGCTGCGGCTGACACCCTTTAGAGTCTGTGACTGTTGTACACGCAAAAGAATCAAAGTCCACAGTGAGGTCTTGCACATTTCTTTCATTGGCATTATCAAAGCTGTTTTTGCCATGCAGCTGTTTAAGGTGCTTCCTCAAAACTGGCTTATGTGCAAAAACCATGTCACAATAGTTACACTTATGGGGCTTATCTCCACTGTGAAGGTTAAGATGATCCTGTAAGGAACACTTCTGAAAAAGGTTTTCCCACAGATTTTACACTGGAAAGGTTTAATGCCGGCATGCACACGCATGTGTCGATGAAGGTTGCCTTTCTGAGTAAAAGTCTTGCCGCAGAGTAGACACATAAAGAGTTTGTGCATTTTTAAATGGTTGGCGTAGTTCTCCAGGTGACGAAACACCCTGGTACACTTTGGGCACTGGTGATGCCACTGCAGGCCTTTGTCTACACCTCGAATATTAGGCCCAAAGACATCTTTCGCGGCCATGATGATGTTATCACTGCCTGTGTAAGAGAGGGCATAATTGTGGAGATGGTTTTGCTCTATTTCACTTACTCTGTTTTCCACAGTTGAATTTATCAGAGAGTGCTGGGGCTCGGATGAATGTAAAGCAGTGGGTTCAGAAGAAATAAACTGGTTCTGATCTTTTTTACTTCTAACCTCTGATACATCCCCAATAGATTCTACCTTAACGATCTGAATATCACTGTCCTCTATATCCATACTGTCTTCAGATGGGTGAATACAAGGTGAGTCCTGCTTTGGGGAGCCTCTGGCATCTCCCTGATGTTCTTTCGACTGGGGAGAAGCACTCTGTGGTTCACATCCCTCTTTACTTTCCATTGGCTGTTTTGGCTTTATAAACTTCCACAAGGCCTGTGTGCACCGTTCTACAATGTGACTCATCTGAAGAAAACTCGCAGCGGTCAAGTAATTGACCAGTTCCATCTCAGGGAATTCCAGCACACCACTATAACACGACAAGAGCAATTGTCTCCCCACTTCGGAACTCTGCAATATGGAGATTTTCACCTCTCTCGAATCGTTCAGTAAAAACTGGTCTCTTAAGAAGGGGGAACCTGCAGCAAACACAATTTTATGCCCCTGTACCTCAATATCATCTATGAGAACTGTAACATCACAAAATTTATTCTCTTCTCTTAATTTGTTCATTTTTTGTAACATTGAATCTCCATAATTTTCAAACTTGAAGTGAAGGAGATCTGATCTTTCAGACATTTTGGCAGACCTAAAGACAGAAATGTAAAAAGGATGAATTGAAGAAAATTCAAACAATTAAAAAAACCTGGGTTTTCCTTCCAAAAACAAATCTCTGTTGTCATACCTGTTCATATGTATCTGAATGAAATTTCCCTTGAAAGAGGACGCTTTTGAAGGCTGTTAAAAATGACTCCTCACCAACATCAAGTGTCAATTGCAGCTAAAGGAGTGGACTTATATTAGCAGAAATAGCTTGGCATTCACTCAGCTTTTTAAGATGCCTAATACAAGAACAGTGCTTGAGTTATTCCAACTGCATTCTTTTGCTTCTCAAATCAGAATTCTGTCAGGTTTCATGAACTTCCTAAAACATCCCAACAAGTAATAAAAATAACAATTTTATTTTGCATGATACTGTGAACCTCCTTCTTCAAAGACAAAACACTATTTTCCTTTGCTTTGAATTTTACTGTAATGGCACTGCTTGTCCCATTCCTGGGTAAACCCTTTTCTGTCTAAACTGATGTGAATTTACTCATACAAGTATTTTTGCAATAAAATGAAGTCGCATGTTTAACAGCACAACTTTTAGACAGTGTCAAAGGCACAAGTCTTTGCTCTTTGCATTTTGGACAAACCTAAATTCTTTCTTAAGAAACATCTGTTGATACGTGAAGTAAATATTTGATATAGAAAAACCAGATGAGTCACTTGGTGGGAATCTGAGTAAAAGTACAGTGGATCTAGTTAATCCCTACTAGGTGCTATTCTTTCTTCTTTATCCCCAATTCATCCATCACTACTCATCAACTGGACTACTCAAATTCATTCATAAATGCCCACTGGTTCCAGCTTCTATTACCTCTAAACCAACTCCTACACCACCGCACATCATCTTTCAAAAACATAGATCTGTTTATATCCAACCCCTGCCTAAAATCCTTGTGTGCCCTCCTGTCATCTCCTGGATGAAGACTAACCTCTCCAATATAAACTGATCAAGTAAATTTAATAATAATTACAGTAAACACTGGCAAAAACCAACCAACCATAGAGCGGCTGCTTTGTAAAAACTGCGTATTTATCCTGTTATAAAGCAATATCTTTGGAGAAAGTCCCCATGTTCTAATTCCATACTCTTACTTGGCTTCCCGTGTGTCACTCTAAAGGGAAGGATGAGTTAGCCATGTCAACAAGACATCGTCAACATATTATTTTTACAATGACAGCCCACCAGTCATAGTAAAAATAAACTGACACCTTGTCTATACACCAATCCTCTGTGAGATCAGTGGGCATATAAGATCTACCTGTGAGACGTAGCTCCACAATTTCAGTACATCAGTCAGTTCACCTTGAACTTTGTGTCTCCATCACCTCCATGGTTGAGAATCATGAGCAACAGTTCCTAGTGACATCTGGCTCCTGAAGCCCAATCTTTATAGAGTTTTATGTTCTAGAACAGTGAGTTACAAAGGCCCACAGAATATGAGCTTTTGACAGCAGAATACAGGTCTCACTCACAATGCTCAGTGCCTACTTCATAATAGCACTCTACTGCCTCCAAGCCTTACTACAGGTGTTTCTTTAGTCCAGAACACTATTCCCAGCCAATTCTCACTCTCTTATTTCCTCTGAGGTCCTTCCCTAAGCCCTTAGATCAGAACAGTTGTCTCTACTGAACCTGTAACCTCAAAATACCAACAGTAATACCCTTCAAACTGCAAGTTTCATGGCATTAGAACAGTCTCTGCCCCATTCAATAAGGCTAATGCTGGGAATCTGCATCTTCTAGGGTGAAACACTCTTTCCTTTGGTTTCAAATTCACCAGTAACACATCCACATTACTGGCAAACCCTGTTCTGTTCAAACTGGTGTGTATACCCATCACCTAGTATAGTACTAAACACATAGCAGGTGCTGAGTTTGTATTTGTTGATACTGTAAGATTCATTTGACAGTAATAGGAAGACTTGCTGTTAGGAAGACCAGTGCAGTGTCTGCATAAGCATTACAAGTATGAGAGCCTACAAATGAATGGGTATAAGGAGCAAGTAAAAAGGAAGAAAAAAAAAAAAGACATTTCAAAAAAACTTGTGGGAGACACAAAATGAAAAAAAGTAATATGCAAAGGTTCTAAACTTAGGAGTTCACGTGAATTAAAATGTCACTGAAAG
>SJYC01118929.1:0-14731 GCA_006408675.1 Madoqua kirkii
ATACATAAATTACAACCATCTTCTTTGTATGGCACTCTGAGTGTACAGAAAAATTATAGTCACAGTGAACGTGAGAGAGGAGGGATGTAGAGAAGCATATGAGGCATCAGAGAAGAGATGGTAAACACCAGATGAAAAGGAAAAATCTCGGAGACATGGGAATATATTAGTAAAGAAAGTGGCGCAACAGTATTATCCATCACTCAATTTTAGCAATTATGGTTGCTTGACATATTTGATCTGGCAGTGGTGAATGCCCCATTTCATAACTAGAAATTATACAAACAACTGTTGTTCAAACAGGAGTAACCCAAATATTTTAGGTTGAACAGCGTTCACTGCCCAGCAAGGGACAGTGTGAAAATATCCACGTTTCTTGTCGCAAGTGCCTCTAATGATACTAATAAGGAAAACTTTCAATCTGTTTTCTCACCTACCTCATAAAAGTACCTTTATCTTTTAGCTTAGCACTCACAACTACTTCGAAATCCTTCTTCCTCTTTCATTAACACCATGTGCCATTTTTCAAAGAGGCTGTAATATACTACAGCCTTTCTATGAAACTCAATCCTTTTCTTTTGGGTAACTTTCATGACACTACATTCTCCAACTGCTCACTCTTTTACTTACAACATGTTTATACAATTTGTAAGTAACATTACAGAAATATACTGTTTCTGGAAGAACTTTTGAATATAAAGTAAAAGTCCCCTTTCTCAGCCTCCTTCCATTCAGTCAGTTGATTCTCAGTTTCTTCCTTAATGAATCTCCTTCCCTCTCCACTTTAAAACAACACTTCTATATGTAACACTTCCAGCCACAGAAAATAAAAAGTAAAATTACAAACCATATAGTTTTGCGACTTTCTTTTTTCATTTATTGTTTTTAAGAGTTATTTATGTTGAATAAATCTTGTTATTTATGTTGAATAGATCTAGCTCACTCTTCTTAAACTGTTGTACAGAAGTGAGCAAGTGACTTAACGACTGGCCTCAGTTTTCCGCCATTCTTTGGCTGATCTGTTCCTTAAGGGTTCTGTAAATTGTGAAAAGGTAAGTATATTCTTCAAAGCTTAGTCCTTAAGTTTTTGCTAGTTTCTTAAGGCTGACTTCTTCAGAAAACCTGTCTTGGTTTCTCAGTGTTTTATTACCTTCTCTATTTAAAAATTTCCTAAATCTCCATCCTCCCTGCACATGGTCCTTCCTTGGCCAGGCAGGAGTGCAGCGGTTCTTCCCTGCTCCTGACCTGGGACCCCTAACTTGGCTTGCATGCACTTCTCAGCAGGGAACTGTGGGGAGGAGCCCAGGGAAGCAAGAGGGCCTGTGTGGCCCATGAGCCCTGGGCCTCTGAGCTCCTGGCCCAGAGAGATGATATTAGAAAACTGGCTTAAAACTTAACATTCAAAAAAATAAGATCATGGCATATTTTCTCAGTGTTTTATTACCTTCTCTATTTAAAAATTTCCTAAATCTCCATCCTCCCTGCACATGGTCCTTCCTTGGCCAGGCAGGAGTGCAGCGGTTCTTCCCTGCTCCTGACCTGGGACCCCTAACTTGGCTTGCATGCACTTCTCAGCAGGGAACTGTGGGGAGGAGCCCAGGGAAGCAAGAGGGCCTGTGTGGCCCATGAGCCCTGGGCCTCTGAGCTCCTGGCCCAGAGAGATGATATTAGAAAACTGGCTTAAAACTTAACATTCAAAAAAATAAGATCATGGCATATGGTCCCATCACTTCATGGCAAATAGAAGGGGGAAAAGTGGAAGCAGTGACAGATTTTACTTCCTGGGGTCCAAAATCACTGCTGACAGTGACTGCAGTCATGAAATCAAAAGATGCTTGCTCCTTGGAAGGAAAGCTGTGACAAACCTAGACAGTGTATTAAAAAGCAGAGACATCATTTTGCCAACAAAGGTCCATTTGACAAAGCCATGGTTTTTCCAGACATCAAGTACGAATGTAAGAGTTGGACCATGAAGGTTGAGCACTGAAGTACTGATGCTTTGGAACTGTGGTGCTGGAGAAGACTCTTGAGAGTCCCTTGGACAGCAAGATCAAACCAGTCATTTCTAAACAAAATCAACCCTGAATATTCATTGGAAGGACCGATGCTGAAACTGAAGCTCCAATACTTTGACTACGTGATGCAAAGAGATGATTCATTGGAAAGAATTCTGATGCTGGGAAAGATCGAAGGCAGGAGAAGAGGGCAACAGAGGGTGAAATGGTTGGATAGTATTACCAACTCAATGGACGTGAGCTTGAGCAAACTGGGAAATAGTGAGGGACTGACTGGGAAGCCTGGCATGCTGCAGTTCATGGAGTTGCAAAGAGTCGGACATGACTTAGTGACTAAATAACAACAACATGGCTAATTTTAATCAAACTTAATCTCAATTCAGATTCCCTCGTAGCTCAGTTGGTAAAGAATGTCCCTGCAATGCAGGAGACCCAGGTTCAATTCCTGCAAGGTAAAGATCCCCTGAAGAAAGAAATGGGAACCCATTCCAGTATTCTTGCCTGGAAAATCCCATGGACAGAGGAGCCTGGTAGGCTACAGTCCATGGGGTCGCAAATTGGACACAACTCAGAGACTACATCACCAACCACCACCAACCTCAGTTTAACCTAATAAAAAATAACTACCCTAGGCTATTACTCTATCATTTGAAATGCATGTTATCTAAACTCTTGCACCGGCTAAAACTCAATAAGTCAAAAATAAAAACTTGTGGAGAATAAAAACTTCTGACAACAGTGGATGTGGAGACAAGGAAACCTGTTAGTATGTTATTTTTTTAACAGAGCAATATAGAAATAATTACGGCCTGAATAATAGAGATCAGTCCTGGATGTTCATTGGAGGGACTGATGTTGAAGCTGAAACTCCAATACTTTGACCACCTGATGTAGAGAGCTGACTCATTTGAAAAGACCCTGATGCTGGGAAAGACTGAAGGCAGGAGGAGAAGGGGATAACAGGATGAGATGGTTGGATGGCATCATCGATTCAATGGACATGGGTTTTGGTGGACTCCGGGAGTTGGTGATGGACAGGGAGGCCTGGCGTGCTGTGGTTCATGGAGTCGCAAAGAGCAACACGACTGAGTGACTGAACTGAACTGAATAATATGAAATTGAGAAGAAATAATATGGATTTATTTTAACAGATTCCAGAGATATCTCAAAGAACTGATGGACTTGATAACCAAGGTAGGGAACAAGGGATGAAAGGTTACGATGACTCCTAGGTATCTGGTTTGAGAAACCGGATGTCTGACAGAATGTCATTCAATAAGCGAGGAAATGCTGGGGGAAATGACTGTGGGTCAGGTCTTAAAATGTTTAACCAGAGGAGCCTGCATGACATTAAGGGAAGATCAATTAGCTAGCTAATATGGCTCTGAAGCTAAAGAGAAGACCTGATTTGGCTAAGTTAATAAATGAAAGCATAACATAAATTGACCTAACTATGAATGAAACTGACCTAAAATGGCACATATTGGAAGAGAATCTAAGGGAAAAGAAATGAAAAATAAATCCATAACAGAAACATAAATCCATTACTTACCTTCTTCTCAATCTGGATCTCTTCTAAGCCTCTCCATTTTTTTTTTATCAAGAGTCTATCTTTGCTTAAATTTTTCCCATTCTTTTGACTCCCATGTTCAATCACTGCATAGTACAGTGGAGAAAACCAGGTTTCCAAGAATCAAAACACTGCCCCACCACTTTCTAGTTGTATGACTTTGGGCAAGTTACTTAACTACTTCTGTTTTTCAGTTGTCCCATCAGCCAAAGAATAACAGTACTTAACATAATATTACTTAATACTTCCATAACAATAGGTTGTTATGGAAATGTTTTAAATTAAGTTACTTTTTAAAAGAACTTTGGACAGTGCCTGGAATTGAGCTCTGTAAGCAAATGTTAGATCAATAATAAAGCCTGTCAATATCCTTTGTGAAGTCCTTCAATGTGTGGCATTTCTTTCATTCTCATTTGATACCAAATCACCTGAGGTCTCCATTATTTCACATATTATCACCTCATCATTCTGCTAAAATTGCTTTGTAAAAAGTCACTCATGATCTCTTGATGAAGAAATGCAATCTTTTTTTTTTGCTTTCTCATTCTCCAAGGCTCTACATCCATTGTCTCAGTGGACCGTTCTCAGTATTCTCCTCTCTTGATTTCTGAGACTTCTTGGTTGCTGGAATCCTTACATTTTATCATTATATTTTATCATCTACTTCTGTTTCTGCTACTATATCAACTACGATTAACTACTCAGTCTCATTTCCCCAAATATTCCCTTCTTTGTCAATAACCCCTTCCTGATACCAACTATTTTCATGGTTTCCACCTCTGTGCTTTAGGATGATTCAGACTTTTACCTCAAGCCACGGCATTTAGGCTGAGCTGCAGATTTGTCTTTCCAACTTTCTACTGGACAGTTCCATGTGGCTATCCCATCAGGCCTTAAATTCAAATATCCAAAAAATGAACTGGTCATCTACACTACGCTTATGGTTTTATTGCTGATAATGGCATTAACATTCTTCAAATTTCACAGGTGTGAAACCTAAGACTCGGCTTTGATACCTCTTTCACCCTCAACATCCAATTCATTATGGAGTCTTTACAGCATTTCCTACAGCATGTGTGTACTTAGGCACTCTCAGTCATGTCTGACTCTTTGCAACCCCGTGGACTGCAGCCCCGCTAGGCTCCTCTGTCCATGGGATTCTCTGGGCAAGAATACTGGAGTGGGCTCCCATGCCCTCTTAGGGGATCTTCCCAACCCAGGGATCGAACCCAGGTCTCTCACAATGCAGAAGGATTCTTTACCATCGGAGCCACCAGAGAAGCTCAAAAATACTGGAGTAGGTAGCCTATCCCTTCTCCGGTGGATCTTCCCAATCCAGGAGTCAAACAGGGGTCTCTTGTGTTGCAGGCGGATTCTTTACCAGCTGAGCTACCAGGGAAGCCCTTCCCTAGCATACCTGCCTTCTTTCTAATATACTATCCTAACTCAGTTTTGGGATTTCGTTACTTCTTACTAGGTTAATCCCATTACACCTTCAAAAGAATCTTCAATAAGAACGTCTGCTGCTGCTGCTGCTGCTGCTGCTGCTGCTGCTGCTGCTGCTGCTGCTGCTAAGTCGCTTCAGTCATATCCGAATCTGTGCGACCCCATAGATGGCAGCCCCCAGGCTCCCCAACTCCTGGGATTCTCCAGGCAAGAACACTGGAGTGGGTTGCCACTGCCTTCTCCAATGCATGAAAAGTGAAAGTGAAGTCGCTCAGTGGTGTTCAACTCCTAGCGACTCCATGGACTGCAGCCCACCAGGCCCCTCCGTCCTAGCTAAAGAGTCCAGAATCAGTTCTTAGAAATTCCTATCTTATAGGCTGACCTCCAGAAAAAGATGATTTTCTACAGTGCAAATCTGACCACACTAGTCTCCTGCTCAAAACTCTTCAACAAGTATCCACCTCTTTTAGGAGTAAATCTTCACTATCTGGACTTCCATCTACTTTCCCAGCTTCATATCTCATGCTTTGCACAAGAGCCCTGGAACCCTCTCCTGCTCTTCCCACACAAGTTATACTGTTATTCCTTTACAGCACTGCAACTGTTCCTCTGAGCGTTAAACCTCTCCTCCACCTTACCGCCAAGTGAAACTGAAAAGTCTCTTCAGCCTCCCCAGCAACCACCCCTTGAACGTTTCATATATACACGACTGATACGTACATCGCAGGAACATTCATTTGTTTTTATCTGGTTCCCAAACTTGGCCCTGAAATTTAGAACAATGTCTTACGAATTCCCAGTGCCTGACAAGGCGCCAGATATAAAAATGGTGTTGTAGCCAGTGGCAAAAGGGTAAACTAGCTGCACTCCACAATGATCCTCGCAGGCTGGCACTGAGGCCTTGCCCTGGCCGAGAACTGGCACTTCTTAAAAGATGCCAGAGTCGGGTTAAAGCCAACTGCTTGGCCCTCGGCTGGGGTCCCCGGAGGAGGTCCCTGGGGGCATCCTTAGGCTCCCCACTCCAGACTCAGGGGAGGGAAAGGGGCGGGGCATAGCAGGGGCCGGGCCAAGGGCTCCGTAATCACCCCCGTGCCTAGGCCAGCCCCTCGGCCCCCATCCCGGTGCAGGTCCCGGCCAATCCAGGGCCCCAAGGGGGCTCGATTTTGAGAGACCTTGTACCCCTACCCGGCGCTCCGGCCGCCTCCGCACTTACAGACCCGGGGGAAGGCCACCGTCAGGATCCGGCACCGCCAGGAGCTCCGGCCCCTCGGGGCTCCGGGAAGGGGGAGGGGCAGGGAACCCGAGCCAAAGGGGGACCCAACGGAACCGGAAGGGCAGCCCTCGCCGGACAAAGACAACTTCCAGGTCCCATAGTCCTCTCCGCCAATCGGAAGGCTGGGAGGGCGGCGGGCCAGGAGAGGGATTCTTCGTGCAGTGGGCTAGATGCAGATCGGGTGCCTCAGGCTTCCCGCTAGCTTCTTCGCCCGCGTGAGCCGACGTGCAGGTGCTGTGGCTTCTCAGTGCCTGGGGCTCAGGCCCTGCGCACTTCCCTCCTTCTCAGCCTCTCCTCTCAAGCTACGACTCGGCCGTCAGCCGTCTGCGTGGGCCTGAAAGGCACAGCTGCACTTAAAGCGTCGGTAAGCTCCTCCTGCCTAGGGTATGGACTCGCCTTCTTGGGACCCAGAAGCCGAGGGAAGGATGTTTACCTCCCTCGGTTTTTGCATGTTGGTGTTTCCCAAGGATTTGCATTCTCCGTTACCTACAACTTGCTGATGGTTCTCAACTCTCTTTCGCCTGACCGGACTGCTGTCTTGCTCCAGGGCCAGCTGCCTAGGAGACTTGTCCTATTGGTTTTCCACTTTTGAGGTAGCTTTGACAAGTTCATCCGCAGACCTGCTTCTTAACCTCCTGTAGTCCTTGTGTTGGTGATTGGCACCGTCCACTCAGTCTTGCTCACCAAAAAACTTCAGTACCATTCTAGAGCCCCTTTCCATCTTGCCAATCCAGTGGTTCACTGGGTTCTCCTCATTTTGGGGGGAAGGGGGGAGCGAGGATATGGTGGTAAAACATACATAGTATTTATCATTTTAATAATTTGTAAGTGTGAAGTTCCATGGCATTAAGTACTTCACAATATTGGGTAACCGTCACCGCTGCTGTGGCCAGTTTCATTATTTTGCATGAGGTTATCGTTTTTCCGCCATTTTTGTAAGGTTTGTCCTTTTCCCTGGTGACTCGGTCGGTAAAGAATCCGCTTACAATGCAGGAGACCTGGGTTCCATTCCTAGGTGGGGAAGATCCCCTGGAGAGGGAAATGGCAACCTACTCCACTGTTCTTGCCTGGGAAATCCCGTGAAAAGAGGAACCTGGCGGGCCACAGTCCATGGGGTCACAAGAGTCGGACAGAACTTAGTGACTAAGCCACCATCATCGTTTTTCCAACACCAGTTTTGAAAAGTTCCTCCTTTCTCTGTTGAATGGATTTGGCACCTTTGTTGAAAATCGACTGACCCATGTATGTGAGAATTCATTTTTGGACGCTCTATTACATGTGGCTGCATCTCTGTCCTTATACTGGTACATATTCTTCTATTGTAACTTTGTAGTAAGTTCCTAAGTGAGGAAGTTATTAGACTTCAACTTTATTTTATCCAGATTGTTTTGGTTATGGCAAGCCCCTTGAAATTCCGTATGAATTTGAGGATCAGCTTTTACATTTCTAAGAAAAAGGCTGTTGTAATCTTGATACAGATTGTGTTGAGTCTGTAGATCACTTTGGGTAATATTGCCATCTTAATTTTAAGCCTTACTGTCTGAATAAGAAATATCTTTTCATGTACTTAGGTCTTTATTAATTGCTTTCCCCAGCATTTTCTTTCAGGAGCACTTGTTTCGGGGTACTTAATTCATTCTGATAACATAAATGAAATTTCTTTCTTAATTTCCTTTTCACACTGCTGCTGGTGTGTAGAAACCCAACTGATTTTTCTTGTTGGTCTTGTACCCAGCAATGCTTCTGATTTTTTTTTTTTTTTTACCCCATAGGCTTTCTTGTGGATTCTTTAGGATTTTCTGTATATATGATTATGCTGCCTGTAAATATAGTTTTACCTCTTTACAATTTGGATGCCTTTTCTTTCTTTATCTGATAGTTCTGCTTAGAACTTTCAGTACAGTGTTGAATATCAGGCATCCTTGACTTGTTCATGACTTGCTCTAAGAGGCATAGATAAACGATTGCATTTGATTTAGATACTTTTCTTTTTAACAAATACTTTTATCATGTTGAGGGATTTCCCCTCTGTACTTTTTCTGAAAGATCTTATCATGAAAGGCATTGTACTTTGTCAAATAACTTTTCAACAGTAATTGAGATGATCATCAGTTTTTTCCTTAGTTCTATTAATGGAATATTTTAAATTGATTGATTTTTTTATGTTGAACCACCCTTGCATTATTGGGATAAATCCCACTTGGTCATGGGGAATAATTCTGTTCATATGCTGTTGAATTTGATTTCTTTATATGTTGTTGAGGACTTGGGCATCTATATTCATATAGAGATATTGTATTTTGAGATGCATTTAGTTAGCTTTGGTATCAGAATAATGATGCTTCATGAAGTCAGAAAGCATTCCGTCTTCCTCAGTTTTTTGTAAGAGTTTGAGACGGATTGTTATTAATTCTTAGTTAAGCATTTGGTGCAATCCTTTGCTGAAGCCTTCTGGTGCAGGACTGTTCCTTTTTTGGGAGGTTTTTGATTACTCACTCAATCTCTTTACTTGTTATGAGTATGTTGAGATTTTCTAATTTTTTGAGAATCTATTTAAATAGTTTGTATGTTTAAGGGAATTTACCCCTTATATTCTAGGTTGATTTTGTTGATCTTTTCAAGGAAAAAACTTTTGGTTTCACTGATTTCTTTTTCTTTTCTCTTGGTTTATTTCCATTCTATTTCCTTCCTTTTGCTAGCTTTGAGTTTAGTTTGTTATTCTTATTTCATAAGGCATAAAGTTAGGATATTATTTTGAGATTCTTGTTTTTTAATGTAGCCATTTACAACTGTAAATTTCTCTGATTACTGCTTTCATTGCATCCTGTAAGTTTTGGATGTTTTTATCACTACTCATTTTCAAGTATATTCTAATTTCCCTTTTAAGGACTTCTTTGACTCATTTGTTCTTTAAGAATGTGTTTAATACCCACATATTTTTAATTTTCCAGTTTTCCCTGTTACTGATTTCCAACTTCATCCCATTGTAGTTGGAAGATACTTTGTTTAATGACCTATCTTTTAAAATCTTCTGAAATTTGTTTTGTGGCCTAATATATGGCCTATATTGGAGAATGTCCTATGTGAACTTGAAAAGAATGTGCTGCTGTTGTGCAGTGGAATGTGCTGTATCCCTGTTAGGTTCAGTTAGTTTATTGTGATGTTCAAGTCCTCTAATTCTGATTTATCTTCTGTCTGGTTGTTCTGTTCATTATTAAATGTGGGCTATTAATTATTATAACTATGATTGTAGAACTGTTTATTCTTCCCTTTAATTCTGTTCATTTTTGCTTCAAATATTTTGAGAGTTTATTACTAGTTACTTGAAAGTTGTTTGGACCCATCGAACTCTTTGTGACCCCATGGACTATATATAGTGCATGGAATTCTCCAGGCCAGAATACTGGAGTGGGTAGCCTTTCCCTTCTCCAAGGGATCCTCCCAACCCAAGGATCAAACCCAGGTCTCCTGCATTGCAGGAGGAGTCTTCCCTGATAGGTAAGTTGGTAAAGAATCTGCTTGGAATGCAGGAGACCCCGGTTTGCTAGACTCCAGGTTTGATTCCTGGGTTGAGAAGATTCTCTGGCGAAGGGATAGGCTTAACCAGTCCAGTATTCTTGGGCTTCTCTTGTGGCTCAGCTGGTAAAGAATCTGCCCCAAATGCGGGTGACCTGGGTTTGATCTCTGGGTTGGGAAGATCCCCTGGAGAAAAGAATGGCTACCCACTCCAGTATTCTGGCCTGGAGAATTCCATGGACTATAGTCTATGGGGTCACAAGGAGTTGGAAAGTTGAATGACTTTCACTTTCACTAGTTATGTAAATGTTTATGTTTTTATAATCTTGCTCTATTAAACCTTTTTTAAATATATAATGACTTTCTTTGTCTCTTGTAACTTTTTAAAAAGTCTATTTTGTATAATCTTAATATAACCACCTGAAGCTCCCTTTTGGTTAGTACTTGCATAAAAATGCATAGAATATCTTTTTTTTTTTAAACCTAGTAATGTCTTTGGATCTAAAGTGAGTATTTTCTAGATTGCATATTGCTGGAACATGTTTTTATTTTATCCATTCTGCCCATCTCTGTCTTTTGATTAGAAAGTTTATGCCATTTACATTTAAAGACTGATAATGAGGAACTTATTTCTGCCATTTTGCTACTCATTTTCTATAGGCTTATAGCTTCTTTCATTTCTTCCATTATAGTCGTCTTTAATTTTTTTGTAGTGAAAACTTTTGACTTACCTCTTATTTCTTTCTGTGTATATTCTATAGACATTTCCTTTTTGGTTACCATGGGAATTACATTTAACAGCTCAAAATTGTAACAATTAAAATTGATACCAATTTCAGTAACGAACAAAAACTGTCCTATACAACTCTGTCTCCTCTTTGTTACTGGCTTTTACAGATTACATCTTTATACATTATGTGTGCAATAAATTAGACTAATATTTTTATGCATTTTCATTAGTCATAAATTAAGTAAAATGGAGGTAAATGATAATTACACTGATTCTGTAGTTGCCTGTATATTTTTCTTCACCAGAGATCTTTATTTCTTCATATGACTTTTTTTCCTTTTTTAAAAAAATAAATTTATTTTAATTGGAGATTAATTACTTTACAATATTGTTGAGCATCCTTTCATTTCAGCCTGAAGGATCCTCTTCATCATTTCTTGAAAGATGGGTTTAGTAGTAATGACTTCCCTTAGCTTTTTTTTTTATCAGAAAATGTCTTGATTTCTCCCTCATTTTTGAAGGACAGTTTTGCTAGATATAGAATTGTCCACCAAGAGTTTTTTTCATTCAGTACTTTTAATATTATCAGCCCACTGCCTTCTAGCTTCTAACATTTAAGATGAAAAATTGTCTGATAATCTTACTGAAGATCCCTTGTATGTGATGAGTATTCTCTCTTTTCTTTGGCTTTCTACATTAGATTATTTTTTCTTCCCTTCTGTCTTCTCCTTTTAGGATATTTATAATGGTACATTGTTTCTCTTAATAGTGTCCTGCAGACCTCTTAGATTCTTTAGTGTTCACATTTCTTATTTTTCTGTTCCTCAGATGGAGTAGGAAGCGCATGGAATCCATCTCTACTGAGGCAACAATTATACTGGCAGAAACTGTCTGAAGTAACTGTTTCGGAACTCTGGAGTCTATTTGAATGCTTGCCTGTTCCAGGGGAAAATCTGGTTGGTCAACTGAGGTTAATTTCAGTCAAGGTGAGCCTTTAGTGTGAATAGGTAGGAAACTATTCGTTCCTACCCCTCAACCCTGTTTATATTGCAGATATGGCTTGCTAGAGCCAGAGTGGGAAGTAAGAACCTTGTTCTCCAAATACTAGAGTTCTACATTTTATTTTTATTGAAGTATAGGTGATTTACTATATTGTGTTAGTTTCAGGTATACAGCAAAGTGATTCAGTTTTTTATATATGTTTTTTTAATTATGTTTTATTACAGGATATTGAACATAGTTCCCTATGCTATACAGTAGGACTTTGCTGTTTGTTTATTTTATATATAGTAACCTGTATCTGCTAATGCCCAATTCCTAATTTGTCCCTCCTGGACCCCTTTTCCCCTTTGATAAACATGTTTTCTATGTCTGTGAGTCTGCTTCTGTTTCATTGATAAATTCATTTGTGTCATATTTAAGAATTCACATAAAGTGATATCATATGGTATTTAGACAAAGACATTAAAACAACTGTCTTAGAGTTGCTCATTGAGCTAAAAGAAAACATGGATGAAGTCTGGAAAATAATCTACAAAAAATGCAAATATCATTAAAGAAATAGAAATTATAAAAAGGAACTAAAATGAAATTCTGGAGTTGAAAAGTACAACAGAGATAAGGAAAAAAAATTCATTTAGAGGGGATCAAAATATACTCTGGCCACCTGATGTGAAGAGCCAACTCATTGGAAAAGACCCTGATGCTTGGAAAGATTGAAGGCAAAAGGAGCAAGGGGCAGCAGAGGGTGAGATCGTTACTGAGAGGTCGGACAGCATTTCTTACAGTTACATAGCATCAAAGGCTCAATGGACATGAGTTTGCACAAACTCTGGGAGATAGTGAAGGACAGGGAAGCCTGTTGTGCCACAATCCATGAGGTTGCAAAGAGTCATACATGACTTAATGACTGAATAACAACAAAATCAGACTTGAGCCGGCAAAAGACAGAATCAACAAACATGAAGATATTTCCTTCAAACTCAGTTCCTTCACCCTCCTCACCCTCCTTTCTTTTGCTTTAGTTCAGGTGTTTCTAATCTGCCTAAAGTCAGAAAGTGATATTCAAAGTGTTCCATTTACTCCCTGTTTTGCCTTTTTTACTACCACCAGAATGAACTTTTTTAAAAACCCAAATCTGTTATTGGCACTATCCTTAGAAACTTCAAGGGCACCCTGTGTTTATAGATTGAACTTCATTTTCCTTATTTTAGCGTTCACGAACCATTCTGGTTCCAGTTTACCACATCAATCTATTGAGCTTGAGATATAAATTCCATTATAGAGGAAATATAAGGTCTAAGGAAACAAACTCAGTGACTTCTTGAGGAAACAACTGTTCAGATCCAGAAGACAGGAAATTTTGTACTTCAACTGGACTGATTTCTTCAGTAAGCCAGTGTCTTCCATTTTTTTTCTAAAGTACTAGATTAAAAACTACTTAAGGGACATCACAACCAGACATAGTGTGTGGGCCTGGACTGGATGGTGATTTGGGAAAATTAGCTGTAAAAAATATATTTTAGTCAATGAAAACTTTGACTATAGTTAGGTATTAGCTGAGAGGAAAATTTACTGAAATGATATTACTGATTTGGAAAAGCCAGCTGTAAAAAAATTTAGGCTGTTAGAAAATTTGAGTGAGATCTAGGAATTAGATGAGAGGAAAATTTAATGAAATGCTAAGGAGATAACTGTTAGTTGAATACAGCAGACTGTTTAACTATGGGAGCTCATTTTGAAAAACAATATATAGACACAAGACTGTGTTTTTAAACTGTTAATATTTGTAGTGGGAATCTGACATTTTTGTTTTATTTGAGGTTGTCCCTGTTTTGGATTTTTCTTCAGGACATACTCTAATGATTGTGTAATAAAATTTTATTTAAAAGATTATGGTAAGATTTGTGTATATATTGGGGAAATATATGAATCAAGAAACACATGAAATATATGGTCACCAGACTATTAAAAGTGGTTTTGTTAGTGTCAGGATTTCAGGAGATTATGCTTTCTTTGTAATGTTCTATCTGTTATTTAAATACTTTAAAATGGGTGTGTATTTCTGTTACATAACTGTGTAAGGAGAAGAAAGAAAGCTATTTTACTGTGGGAGTGCAGCCAAGTCTATTATAATACACAAGTCACAAAGAGGACTGCAACAGAGCACAGCTTTTTTTTTTTTTTTTTGACTGTCTGGTTGATTTAGATGTACTATCCACAGGAAAACTTTACGAATGACTCATTTAGCCGGAAAAGAGTAACACGATTTGAATTAAGAAAATGAGAGAGAGGCTTTAGAATTATTTCCTAAACTGTCAAGACTTAATTAGCATTTTTAATATTCATTATTTTTGTTTACAACTACACTGTAAATTCACTCAGGAGAGGGACTTTCAACTTCATTCTGTTGCTGTTGTTATATCAGTTTTGTATGGCTTTTAAATAAAATCCCAACCCCATCTTTGAGTAGTACTCTGAAACAATCTTACAAATAGCTGTGAAAAGAAGAGAGGCGAAAAGCAAAGGAAAAAAGGAAAGATATAAGCATCTGAATGCAGAGTTCCAAAGAATAGCAAGAAGAGATAAGAAGCCTTCTTCAGCTATCAATGCAAAGAAATAGAGGAAAAGAACAGAATGGGAAAGCCTAGAGATCTCTTCAAGAAAATTTGAGATACCAAGGGAACATTTCATGCAAAGATGGGCTCGATAAAGGACAGAAATGGTATGGACCTAACAGAAGCAGAAGATATTAGGAAGAGGTGGCAAGAATACACGGAAGAACTGTACAAAAAAGACCTTCACGACCCAGATAATCATGATGATGTGATCACTCATCTAGAGCCAGACATCTTGGAATGTGAAGTCAAGTGGGCCTTAGAAAGCATCACTACGAACAAA
The DNA here is from genome assembly GCA_006408675.1 of Madoqua kirkii. NCBI lineage: Eukaryota > Metazoa > Chordata > Mammalia > Artiodactyla > Bovidae > Madoqua > Madoqua kirkii. Next base: position 14,451 of record SJYC01118929.1, read on the forward strand.
GCTAGTGGAGGTGATGGAATTCCAGTTGAGCTGTTTCAAATCCTGAAAGATGATGCTGTGAAAGTGCTGCACTCAACATGCCAACACATTTGGAAAACTCAGCAGTGGCCACAGGACTGGAAAAGGTCAGTTTTCATTCCAATCCCAAAGAAAGGCAATGCCAAAGAATGCTCAAACTACCTCACAATTGCACTCATCTCCCTTGCTAGTAAAGTAATGCTCAAAATTCTCCAAGCCAGGCTTCAGCAATACCTGAGCCGTGAACTTCATGATGTTCAAGC
>SJYC01118930.1:0-24457 GCA_006408675.1 Madoqua kirkii
AGGGCGGGGGCTGGGCGGCTGGGGAGGCCCAGGCGGCGGAGCCTCCGGGACGGCGAACGGCGGGCGGCGGAGGAGGAGACGGCGGGTCGGGTAGGGCCGCGTTTCCCCCCCTCCCTCCTCCTCCCACCCACCAAGCCGCGGGCGGGGATCCTCGGACGGTCCTGCGGGGAGCCAAGCTCTGTTCTTATCCCGCAGGGCTGGGCAGGCGAGACTGCGTTCAGCTCCCTCGACGACCCGGGTTCTGAGGGGAGCAGTGATTGGGGGGAGGGGGAGCAGAGGCCCTGGGGGCGGAGGGGAGGACGCATGCGCAAGCGGGAACGCTCGGACAGCCCCTGCCCAAACCGGTTTCCCCTGTCTGGGTGGGTGTATGCCTTCCCGGTGGTGCACTTGTGGCCGTCTCTCTTGCCCCCGCTGCAAAGCCGGTTCGTCTCTTGACTTTTTATGTTTGGAGAGAGGTCCTGTTTGAAAATTTGGCTGCTCCCTCCGCCTCAGTTTCTCCCCGTTGCTCGCTGGGCCTGTACCTGTGACTTAGGCTGGCTTCGGCCTCAAGCTAGCTTCCTGGGCTGCGCCTGATTTGAAAGGCTTGCTTTATTCTAGTGTCGGTCTGCCATCTCGTGTTGGCCTTTCCATCACGTTTTCCCACCTCCCATCTAAGTGTCCCCAGTAGCCCCGTCTTCCCCAGATTCTTCTAAGTGTCTGCCCCCAGAACCTCATTGCTGTATCGTGATTCCCAGCAGCCTAAAGGGCTTTAGGTATTGAGCCCGAGGATCACGCCAGACTTCCAGGAATTCGCTGTCCATTGCTTGGTGGTACTTTAGTGTCCCTTCTCTTCTAACATTCGGATTATCTGCAACTGCCTTTACAGTCATCTCCATACTTACGGTTCCTTTATCTTGAAAGCAAAAGCCCTAGCAGACCATGCTGTTGGTACGCTATAAGTGCCTCATTAAATCGTCTTCCGACTTGAATTGGAGATCTTTTGAGGTTTTTTTTGTTTGTTGTCAGGGCCGGAGGTGGGGAACGGGTTTCACAGTTCACTTGATGTTTTCATTCAAATAACACCTGTGTTCAGATACATGGGACTGGAGTAGTAAGTCTCGAGTGTGTGTCTGTATCCCAGCTGCTTTGTTTAGGAGAGGGAAAAAAAGTGAATTGAACTGAGTTTGTCACATTAAAACTGAGGTTTAGAAAGTTGAAAAACAGGTTCCAAAGGAGTGCACGTTTTCGTTTTTAAACGAAGGACCTGTTGGCCTTAATTCTAGCGTGTATAAGGTGCTATTTTAATGTATATTTAAGGTTTTATTTGGTTTTTCTGATTAAAAACTTAAAATGAGTAAGGGACAGAGTTGTTTAAAATCTTCCTTTGTAGACCTCAGTTTCTGTTATTAAAATTTGAGTCCACGATTGATTTGTATTTATTAGTAATGAGTTCAATACGTATTATCAATTCGACTTTGTCATTAAAGTTGAACTATTGCTATGTTATGGTACACAGTTCCTTTTCGTTTCAGGTTTATAACTTAGTTTACAGTTAACTATCTCAGCTCATCGGTATTAAGGTATATATTTGGGTAATTATTAACTGCATATAGTTTGGCTTTTTTGCATAATTTTCTTGTTTTTACTTTTAAAAAATGTTAAGTATAGTTGATTTGGGCGTAGTGTTCTATTAGCTTGCAAATGTTTAACCTGGATAAAATTGTAATTTAGTAGGACTGTAAAAGTGAAGGCACTTGTTTCCTATCTCTTCTACTGCATATTGAAAGAAGTGTATTATGCATGTTATCTACATAAGGGAACATGGTTTTTCATAAACATATCTCAACCATACAGCCTTGGTTTCATTAAAGAAGTCGTTTTCTATTATTGAGTACGTTTCTAGCTAAACTTTACAGCCCAGATTCTTTTATTTAGAGAAGTCATTATCTTTTATTGAGCACGTTTTCAGTTGAAGTGCTTCCAGCTGACATGAAGCCTACTTTGAAGGTCTCACCATTTCACAGTGATTATTTTAACATGTGCCCTTTGAGTACCAGCTTCAGAAATAATTAGTTTAAGTCAGTTCTACTGTGGTGTGTCTTTATAGTCACTGAAATGCTGAGTTTCTGACATAGGCTGCACAAGTGTTATCTTTGTAGTTGTCACTATAACCAGATACTACACTTTTAAGCATGTGAAATAAGTGAACGTAAAACTTAATCTTTCTTAGAGCTAGAACTCAAACATTAAAAAAGTGCTAATTTAACCAGTGTTCATAAAGCAAAGTTCGGCATGCATCTGGGTGCTTTGTATGTAACTGCCTTGTTTTATTGATTTTCCATAGTTAGATTCTAAAGAAAAAAAATCCAAGGCCAAGGACTTGGCTATCCATGGGTATACCTGATAAAACATAAAAATTCAACAGCTGTTTCTTTTTCCATAAGATAGTTACCTGGTCTCCCCTCCCAGTCTCTCCAGTTTTTTGTTGATCCTAAGATCCCTATTCCTCAGAAAACTTGTAATCCAGAACAATACTGGATAGACACTTAAACTTAAATTATAACCACTCTTGTTGACCCCTAAGTGCCTTGTTTCTCTTTATGTGTAAAGACTGACCAAATATGGCAGTTTGCAAGTCAGGAACAGTTAGTTTATAGAGTTAAGCTTGGAAGTTTCCTCTTGCCAGAACAACTATATTACTCTGAGGTAATCAGCAGAACTTTTTGAAGGTTTTATTTTTCTATCAAGTAGAGTTCTGTAAGGCCTAACTTTTCCCCCAAATCCCCTTTTCTGTAGATCATAAAATAGTATAAATAAAGCCCTAAACTTGTTTTTAAATTCATGCTTCACATTAAATGGTATATATTACCTTGGCTCTAAAACATTTGAAGTATATTTTCTCAGTTGTGGCCTGGTGCTGAATTTGGAAGTTTAGGCTTCTTTGGAGTTAATGCATGGTTGTTACCTAGCTCCAGTTAGTTGCATCAGCTTTTATGTAATAAGTCCCAACTCCTTGTCATCTGTTAATCTTTGTGGCAATAATTTTTTCTGCCTAATAAAATATGATATCTCTTAAGGTACATTAGCAATTACTTTTTGTGATAACTTTAATACAATGTTATTAACCCTTAAAGCTTAACAATAATTTGACGTTTTAAAATTTCTTTTCCTCATTTTCCCTTATTTATATACCCTTTGGTAGTTATAATCAAGAATCTTTGGTTATCATCTTATTTTCCAGCTTCTGAGGGTACTCCTGTGTCAGAAAAAGGAATTTATGTACAGAATATTTCTTTGGGAATGTATTTTAAATGTTGTCATGGGTATTAAGAGATAGTATTTCTTAACAATAATTTGACGTTTTAAAATTTCTTTTCCTCATTTTCCCTTATTTATATACCCTTTGGTAGTTATAATCAAGAATCTTTGGTTATCATCTTATTTTCCAGCTTCTGAGGGTACTCCTGTGTCAGAAAAAGGAATTTATGTACAGAATATTTCTTTGGGAATGTATTTTAAATGTTGTCATGGGTATTAAGAGATAGTATTTAAGGCTAAATTGGATTAAATGTTGGGTGTTTGTATAACACTACTGCTGCTACTAAGTCACTTCAGTAGTGTCCAACTCTGGAGACTGCAGCCCACCAGGCTTCCCCGTCCCAGGGATACTGGAGTGGGTTGCCATTTTCTTCTCCAATGCATAAAAGTAAAAAGTGAACTATGAATTAATCATTTCAGTATTTTTGCTATAGATTAATAAACTTTCTTATGCCCTTGAAATATGCTGATGAACGGATTCCAGCAAGGTGAGAATAGAGACATGTCATGTAAATCTCTTTTGCTGAGATACATGATTTCCTCTGGTATACCTGCAAAAGAGAAATGGTTACATCTTTATCGTAGTTACCTGTTGAATTCTCTGTGAATTGATGAAAAATCTGACTTGTAACCTCAAAAGCTAATTCTTAGATAAAAAAAACTGTTCCCTAACAGAAACATCTATTTGTTATTTTTATGTTTTTGCTTTTGGGTTGTGAGTAAAGGTCTTTTTAGACAGGTTTAAAAGCATCTGTGAGGAGGAGGAGGAGAGAGGAAGGTTCAAAAGGGAGGGGGACATATGTACTCTATGGCTGATTCATGTTGATGTTTGACAGAAACCAACAAAATTCTGTAAAGCAATTATCCTTCAATTAAAAAATAAAGGTAAAAAAAAGAACTTGTAAACTATCCCCTAATAAAGAAATAATATATATTAAAACAGAAATCTCTGACACTAATTTGAGTATGTGTGAATTCTTTTATTTTCTTACATGGTGCCTATTCCAGTGCTGTGAGTGAAAGTGCTCAGTAAATGTTTTTTGGTTGTCCACTCCACCATTCATCCCAGGGACTGCGGAGCCTGGTGGGCTGCTGTCTGTGGGGTTGCACAGAGTCGGATACGACTGAAGCGACTTAGCAGCAGCAATGCCCCCCCCCCTCCACAAATCAACACTCTTAACAAATGCCCCACCATCCTTGTATAAATATGGACCAGGGCACTCATACATCAAAAGGTTCAGAAAACTTCTGTGTCTTCTGTTAAACATTCATGGTTTGTCTTTACACATTCCCCTGAAAATCAGAGGTCATGAAAAAGAGAAACCATTTTACTGCATTAATCTCAGGCTTTGGTCATCTAGGAAATGACTTGTTTGCTTGGCGTTAAGTTCACCTGGTTTAAACATTTCAGATCCAAACACAGACATGTTGGTATTCTGAATGGAATAGACTGATCTTTTTCACTATGTGTGAGAAGGAACTATATTGAGTAATTTCCTAAAAACAGGAAAAATCTTTAGAAAATCCTGTATTGCTTAAAAATATTAGCTTTTATATTTATAGAACTGGTGTAAATTATGTTATGTCTGGGGAATCCATTCCAGAAAAGGTAAATACAGTTCAGTTCAGTCGCTCAGTAAGGTCTGACTGCGACTCCATGGACTGCGGCATGCCAGGCTTCCTTGTCTATCACCAGCTCCCAGAGCTTGCGCAGATTCATGTCCCGTCCAGTTGGTTATGCCGTCCAGCTATCTCATCCTCTGTCATCACCTTCTCCTGCTTTCAGTCTTTCCCAGAATCAGGTCTTTTCCAGTGAGTCAGTTCTTTGCACCTGTTGGCCAGAATACTGGAGTTTCAACTTCAGCATGAGTCTTTCTAATGACTATTCAGGACTGATTTCCTTTAGGATTGACTGGTTTGATCTCCTTGCAGTCTAAGGGCCTCTCAAGAGTCGTCTTCAACACCACAGTTCAAAAGCATCTATTCTTTGGCTCTCAGCTTTCTTTATAGTCCACCTCTCACATCCTTAAGTGACTACTGGAAAAACCATAGCTTTGACTAGACAGACTTTTGTCAGCAACGTAATGTCTCTGCTTTTTAATATGCTGTCTAGGTTGGTCATAGCTTTTCTTCCAAGACACTTGTCTTTTAATTTCATGGCTGTAGTCACCATCTGCAGTGATTTTGGAGCCCCAAAATAAAGTCTGTCACTGTTTCTGTTGTTTCCGCATCTATTTGCCATGAAGTGATGGGACCGGATGCCGTGATCGTAGTTTTTTGAATGTTGAATTTTAAGGCAACTTTTTCACTCTCCTCTTTCACTTTCATCAAGAGTCTCTTCGGTTCCTCTTTGCTTTCTGCCACAAGGGTAGTGTCAGCTGCATATCTGAGGTTATTGATATTTCTTCCCACCATCTTGATTCCAGCTTGAGCTTCATCCAGCCCGCCATTTTGCATGATGTACTCTGCATATAAGTTAAATAACAAGGTGACAATATACAGCCTTGAAGTACTCCTCTTATTTGGAACCAGTCTGTTGTTCCATGTTTGATTGTAACTGTTGCTTCTTGACCTGCATGCAGATTTCTCAGGAGGCAGGTCAGATGGTCTGGTATTCCTGTCTCTCTCAAGAATTTTCCACTGCTGTAATCCACATAGTCAAAGGCTTTGGCATAATCAGTAAAGCAGAAGTAGATGTTTTTCTGACATTCTCTTGCTTTTTCTATGATCCAAGGGGTGTTGGCAATTTGATCTCTGGTTCCTCTGCCTTTTCTAAATCCAGCTTGAACGTTGGGAAGTTCAGGCTTCATGTACCGTTGAAGCCTGGGTTTGGAGAATTTTGAGCATTACTTTACTAGCGTGTGAGATGAGTGCCATTGTGCAGTTGTTTGAGCATTCTTTGCATTGCCTTTCTTTGGGACTGGAATGAAAACTGACCTTTTCCAGTCCTGTGGGCACTGCTGAGTTTTCCAAATTTGCTGGCATGTTGAGTGCAGCACTTTCACAGCATCATCTTTCAGGATTTGAAAGAGCTCAACTGGAATTCCATCACCTCCACTAGCTTTGTAGTGATGCTTTTCTAAGGCCCACTTGACTTCACATTCCAGGATGTCTGGCTCTAGATGAGTGATCACATCATCGTGATTATCTTGGCAATGAAGATCTTTTTTGTACAGTTCTTCTGTGTATTCTTGCCACCTCTTCTTAATATCTTCTGCATCTGTTAGGTCCATACCATTTCTGTCCTTTATTGGGCCCATCTTTGCATGAAATGTTCTCATGGTATCCCTAGTTTTCTTGAGGTATCTAGTCTTTCCCATTCTATTGTATTCCTCTACTACTTTGCATTGATCACTGAGGAAGGCTTTCTTGTCTGTCTTTGCTATTCTTTGGAACTCTGCATTCAAATGGGTATATCTTTCCTTTTCTCCTTTGCCTTTAGCTTCTCTTCTTTTCTCTGCTGTTTGTAAGGCCTCCTCAGACAACCATTTTGCCATTTTGCATTTCTTTTTTTTTTTTTGAGGATGGTTTTGATCACTGCCTCCTGAACAGTGTCATGAACCTCCATCCATAGTTCTTCAAGCACTCTGTCAGATCTAATCCCTTGAATCTATTTGTCACTTCCACTGCATAATCATAAGGGATTTTATTTAGGTCACACCCGAATGGTCTAGTGGTTTTCCCTGCTTTCTTCAATTTAAGTCTGAATTTGGCCATAAGGAGTTCATGATCTGAGCCACAGTTAGCTCCCGGTCTTGTTTTTTCTGACTGTATAGAGCTTCTCCATGTTTGGCTACGAAGACTATATAATCAGTCTGATTTCGGTTTTGACTGTCTGGTGATGTCCATGTGTAGAGTCTTCTCTTGTGTTGTTGGAAGAGGATGTTTACTGTGACCAATGCATTACAAACCAGTTCATGTAATTTCACTACTTATATGGATTACTTCGAGTAGTCAGATTCATAGAGACAGAAAGTAGAGTGTTGGTTGCCTGGGGGAATAGGAATTGGAATTTAATAGGTACAGAGTCTCAGTTGGAGAAGATGAAAAAGTTCTAGAGATAGGTTGTGGTGATGGTTGCACTATACTGAAAGCCATGAAACTATACACTTAAAAATGGCTAAAATGGCAAAGTTTAAGTATAAAGATTGAATTTTTTAAATCTTTTTTTAAATTAAGAGAGCTTTTGACTGAGTTGTATTTCTTTAAGGTATCTTTTTAATGGTTCATCTGATATCAAGCTGAGTCACTTCATAGTTTAAAGAAATTTATTGTGACAGACATTATGGGTTAAAATTTGCCTACAATGACTTTTTTGTAAGCTGGTTTTTTTTGCCTATATGTGCTGTAGGCCCAAGGTGGTTAAGTTTCATTTTCTTTTTGTTTTTAAAGCTAAGCTAAAATTATTTGGAAGGCTTAAAGTAACAGGTTCTCTAAGCTCACTAAAATAATTCAAAGACTCAGTCACCAAATTCAAAAGTCAAAGACACCTCAATTATTTAGCAATTAGTAGTGGTGGAAAAGAATTTATTTTTCTAAAGACGGGATGATTTTTCATGGAGTTTTGTTAGATTCATTCCACTCTTCCCAGGGATATGTTGTGAGAAGTTCATATGAAGACCAGTGCAGGGAAACAAACCTCAAATACAGGGAAAAAGCTGAGATTAATATCTTGTGATTTTAAAATACAACTTCTTTGTAGTTGTTTAATTTTATTGAGCTACAAACCCACAGGAATTGGCCTGCTAAGCATCTTTGGGACTTGACTTGTCCCAAAGCAGCATCTTTGCTGTTTTCTGTCTTGTCCTTTACCGAACAGAGAGTAATCTTATCAGATCTGTTTTTTAGAAGAGTACAACTGGGAACAACATAGAATATGGATTGGAATGGGTAGAGAATGGTACTAGAACACCAAGGAGGAGAGATGCTTTTCTGAAAAGGACAGTCACCTAGATCCCTGGGATTGGATCAAGTTGTCTCTCTGAACTTAAGCATTATTGAGCCATACTAAGCCTCAGTTTGTCATATGAAGTTCATACTTACCTGGCAAGGGTAGTATAAAGATTAGTAACAATGCATGTAAAGCTTCTAAGTACTACATAATTGATACTCAGGAACTGGTAAGTAGTGTTCTTTCTTTAAATTTAGCAAGATTATTTAAGTACCATCCATGTGTGCATGCATGCTAAGTTGCTTCAGTTGTGTCTGACTCTTTGCGACCTGTGGTCTGTAGCCTTCTAGGCTGCTCTGTCCATGGGATTCTCCAGTCAGAGAGTAATCTTATCAGATCTGTTTTTTAGAAGAGTACAACTGGGAACAACATAGAATATGGATTGGAATGGGTAGAGAATGGTACTAGAACACCAAGGAGGAGAGATGCTTTTCTGAAAAGGACAGTCACCTAGATCCCTGGGATTGGATCAAGTTGTCTCTCTGAACTTAAGCATTATTGAGCCATACTAAGCCTCAGTTTGTCATATGAAGTTCATACTTACCTGGCAAGGGTAGTATAAAGATTAGTAACAATGCATGTAAAGCTTCTAAGTACTACATAATTGATACTCAGGAACTGGTAAGTAGTGTTCTTTCTTTAAATTTAGCAAGATTATTTAAGTACCATCCATGTGTGCATGCATGCTAAGTTGCTTCAGTTGTGTCTGACTCTTTGCGACCTGTGGTCTGTAGCCTTCTAGGCTGCTCTGTCCATGGGATTCTCCAGCAAAGAATACTGGAGTGGGTTGCCATGCCCTCCTCCAGGGAATCTTCCCGATCCAAAGATTGAACCTGTGGCTTCTGCATTGCATGCTAATTCTTTTAACACTGAGCCACTGGGGAATCCCAAGTATTATCTTTAAGACTCCCTAAAGCTGTACTCATTTTTTTCACTGATGGAACAACAGAAATGATGGGATTGGGATTGAGAGAATGTTTGGGTTCAGAGGGAATCCAAGATTGGCTCAGTGGTGTTTAACTGCTTTTCACAGTTGGAAACCTAAAGAAGAGTTAGTCAGGCACAGTCAAGGTAGTTGTGATTGTTTTGTGGTTGCTGTTGTTAGTCTCCATCCCAGTCATTCGTATCTGCACCCCCAGGCATCCTTGTAGTGTAGCATATTTGTCATTTGTCCATCTCATGGTCCATAAACCCCATCACTTAAACACTTAACAAATATTAACTATCCAGTCACATTTATTGAATACTGCCTTAAGCAAGCATATGAAGATAATATAAGTAAACCCTTAAAGTCCTGTCCAAAAGTAGGTAGTTCAAAGGGACAATGTGTGCTCGTTGTATTCCCGGTATTTACTGTGGTGGTTTATACTACATAATTGTTTCTGAAATGAATGATCTAGTGTAGGAGAAAAGAGGTACAACATTTTACTGTGTGATAAATGTAGTTCAGTGATAAAATTAAAAAGCAAGCAAACAAATAGCCTTAGGTGCCCTAGAGGGAAATCAGGATTATTTCAGGAGGGAAAAGGAGGTTAAATATTTGATTGTATCACTGTTGCTTGTGGGGGAGTAGGACTAATTGGAGAAATGGAAACACATTCCTGGCTTAAGAAATGGCATGAGCAAAGGTTTGAAAGCATAAAAATGCATGGCATAATTGGAGCTGCCTGGTATGGTTTGGTAGAGGGAGATCAGACTAGAATAAGAGATTGGCTCCAGATTTTTAAAAATTAATGATATAAAGAATTCGGATTTTTCTGTTTTCAGTCAGGAGCAATCAAAGGAAGGGGTCGGATATGTGATCAAATCTGAATTTTAGAGATTAGCTATGAGGGCTTGATAACTATCAACTAACTAACTTTCTAGACTAACTCTAGAGAGAGTCTTGATAACTATCAACTAACTAACTTTCTAGACTAACTCTAGAGAGAGTCTAGAAAGAGAGACTTATGTTGTAGCAAAGTTGAAAGAGAATAAAATACAAGAGAGTGACATGAAAGATGGCAAAGACAGAACAGATTTGGAGTATGTTTTGAAACTAAAATCTATTAGAATTCCAAGGGAAAATGAGAAAAGGAGTCAGACATTGGGCGGGGTGGTGGTGGTGCATTTCCATCTTGAATCAGTGGTTATTAACCACTGATAAGAAAGCTATGAAGAAGAATATGCTTGTGTGAAGATGGGCTCTGCTTTGGATATATAGAGTCGATTTTGAGATGGGCATGGGATACATGTAGCAGATCCCACCTTTGTATTCTCATAACACCATATGCATACCTCTTACTACACCAAGCACTATACAGTAATTACTTGTTTGCTTGTCCATGTTCTCTACTATAAGCCTGCCCTGGGTAAAGAGTACCTTTCCTTACCATAACACTCTACCTAGTGCCTGGCTCATAACAGATACTCAATACTGAATAGGTTTAAAAAAAAAAAAACCATAGAACAAAACACATGAAATTAGGGAGAAAAACAGGGCTACAGTATCATCAGCATACAGGAAAAGTTACAACACAGGAAGTACTGAGATAGCTAGGGGCACGTATGGAGGGAGGAGGAGGACAGGATGAATTTAGAGTGGGCAGGGATTTTCCTGGTGGTTCAGTGGTGAAGACTCCACACCCGCAATCAATGCAGGGTAGTGGGTTTGATCCCTGGTCAGGGAACGAGATCTGTACAGCCAAATTTTTCTTTAAAAAAATAAGGAGTGGGCAGAGAAAAAGGAACTTGAAAGACAAACGATAAAAGGTGCTGGCGGTAGAAAACGGAAGCAAAAAGTTTCACAATAAGGAAATTATAAGCATTTTGATTTATTTCAGCCAGTGGAAATAAGATGAGAACTGAAAAGAATTGTTCGTTGTTGATTTTTATTTGTTTATGTATGTGTGTCTGTACACACACATATATATGTATTTTTTCCTTTTTGAATGGATGCTCAGAGTGTTAAAACACCCAACGTCACATAGACAACGTTTGAATTCAGTTTTTAAAATAAGTTTAGTAAGGGTTGATGAGAGAGTTACAGTAGCCAGAACTTGAGAGGGGCTGCTCGGTGAGAGTGGAGAGTCCTATTGAAGTGGAGGAGGAGTTAATACTCCTTCAGGAAGAATGTCAGGAAAACCGAGGAAATAAAGATGAACTGGACTGCTTGGACTAGTGGCCAGAAACAAACACATTTTACTTGTCTCAAGGATGTCAAGTTCAATTACAAGTATCACTCGCATCTCTTTTATCAGGTTTGGTAGGTCACTTATTGGGAGGTGACTTTTGCTCTACTAATTGCACATTAGCAAATCCGTACCACTGCAAGTTCACTGTTTATGTTACTGCTCTAAATAGTGTTAGAAAAATACAAATATCTGATGATATTCTGTCCAAAAGTTCAAGTTTTTAAAAAGTAAGCACTGCTTTTGAAGAACTATCAAAAGAGCTCCTATGGCTAGTTCTTACCTTTCACTCTCCTTTAGCAGGTTTATAGTTTTCAGAGGAGACTGAGAATGAAAATGAGTCTTTGTTCATTCAACAAGATTGATGTGCATTTTAAACCACAATCTTTGCAAAAGTGCATGGTTGAGCATAGAGTTGTCACTGTGGTACAGAGGGGACTATAACATAGCTGAACCTTTGGTTTTGATGCATGAGATTGCATAATTAAGAAAATTAGTTATTTTAAGTTCCTTGACTTATTAAAGGAGATAGAGTGAAGCATCCCTGCACTAGTACTCGCCAACCTGGCCCTGTTGGTAACTGGACATGTTGTAAGGGTCTAGGCTCATCACTTATATAAAGGGAGACAAACAGAGTGCCTCCCAAATACAGAGTTGCTAAGATGATAAAATGCGACGAAGGTGTACATTTTAGTAATCTGTAAAGTGTTTATACTGAGATACAAAGTATTCTTTTATGTTTACTTAAGTATAAAAAAGTTAGATACTGACCTGGTGGCCAAGACGGTTAAGAATATGCCTGCAATGCACAGAGCCCGTTTGATTTCCGGGTTGGGAAGATCCCTTGGAGAAGGAAATAGCAACCCACTCCAGTATTCTTGCCTGTTGGGCTACAGTTGGTGGAGCTGCAAAGAGTCGAACACTGCTGAGTCACTAACACTCTCACTTTCAAATTAGACTGGAACTAGAAATGTTACATATATTTTGTGTTAATATTGTTTCCTAAATTACCAGAATCTGTGGATATTTGTTAGTTCTTTTAAAATTGGGAGTTGGTTTCACTCTCCAGTTAATGAAAGAGTGAAATGGAAAAGAACTGGCCGTGATCAAGGCTCTTGACCATCCTTCAGTAGCAGTTGGCTCTTGGATAGACATGCATCTAATTCTTAGTGTGTCCTGGTTTCTGCTGTACAGCCTGAGTCAGCTGGAAGTGTGCATATGTGTCTGCTGCTTCTTCAGCCTCTCTCCCACTCCTGTCCCATCCCCCCATCCCAGCCCTTCTTTGTCACAAAGCACGAGTTGAGCTCCCGTATTACACCAGCAGTTTCCCACTAGCTGCTTTATACATGGTAGGGTATATATGTCAGTGCTACAGAGAGTAATTTTTATAATGACTCTGTGAGGTAGGTAGTACGCCATTTACATTTACAGAAACTGAGGCTTGGTGTGACCAAGCTTACACTATTATTCAGTGGTAGAACCAGCATACTAACTTGTATTTTTTTCTAACTCTGTTTGCTTTACCATCATAAATAATGACTTCTATTCTTACTGTCAGTTATAAAAGCTGCTCTTGCCTTTTTCATTGGGTAACTCTTGTTATCTTACATCTTTTATTTGCCATTTATCCTATTTCTTTGGTACACATTTGAGCACTTACTATGGCTAGCTATTCTTTCACTTGTTAGGGCCACAGCAGCTAATGAAACAGGCGGAAATCCCTGCCCTTATGCTTACATGATATTTAAAAACAAATTATGATTACAAGGTAAATGTGTCAAACAGTGATAGGTGGTATGGAGAAAAATTGAAAGAAGGACAGTAGTGTAGGGTCTTTGGGGGGAGGAAGTTTGTACTTTAGTGTTCATGAGAATTAGAGTAGGGGGCTTCTTATGGTAGCTGGTGTGAGTAGGGATGAACAGCAACAAAATTAGTCCTTATGGTCTCAAGACAGAGATTGCGAATACTCTAGAGTTTTTCCAGGAGTATATGAAGTTCGCGGGCACCTCTTTGTTGTGGAGACCAGGGGAGGTCTTATCTAGAATCCCTGGAGCTTGTGGACTGACTCTTCACTTCTGCCCATGGAGGCTGGAGAAGGGGAGCCTTATTACATAACCCCTCCTGGACTGCTTAGTGTTTTGATAAATCTCATTCCTACTGAGTGATTCAGTTACTTTCAGGGGCCAAAACAAACAGTAAAGTATCTTATAAAGTATACTTTCCTGTCACCTCCTCAAAGAAAATAGCTTGAACCTGGAGCCTGCCAAATCTTCTCAGTGTAAATACCAAAATATATTATTTTTGAATCTAGAATATTGTAGAATGTTGTTAATGTTTCTGAGATTATTGCTTTAGAAAACTTTTCCAGGCCCTCTGCTATCTTCAGAGAAGGCAGTAGCACCCCACTCCAGTACTCTAGCCTGGAAAATCCCATGACTGGAGGAACCTGGTAGGCTGCAGTCCATGGGGTCACTAACGACTGAGCGACCTCACTTTCACTTTTCACTTGCATTCATTGGAGAAGGAAATTCCAACCCACTCCAGTGTTCTTGCCTAGAGAATCCCAGGGACAGCGGAGCCTGGTGGGTTGCCGTCCACCGGGTCACAGAGTCGGACACGACTGAAGCAACTTAGCAGCAGCAGCAGCTGCTATCTTACTATTAGTAACATTTTTTAAAACATGGGTAAAAGACTAATTAAGCATGAAAACCTTACCTAAAGGACAAGTTCTAAAAAAGATATAGAGACTCCTTTATCTGACACTGAGTGTTGAACAAGGCCCAGATGTGTCACATGGGAAAAGCATTGCCATCTAAATGAAAGTTTTTGGCTTTGCTTCTAACCAGCTAAATTACAGCCATTACCTTGAACAAATTATATCATCTCTCTAAGCCTCAGTTTCCTAATCTGTGAAACAGATAATGTGAGTATTAAGTTTGATGTTGAGGGAACACAATATCAGATTTTAACATAATATCATAGGTACTGTTAAAATGTCAAACTGCTATGGGAACAGAAATGAGGTGGGCAGTGCTTTTGACTCTGGGGAGAGACTGGGTTATTCGGTCACACAAATGATTATTTGGAGTTGAGTGAGTACTGAAGCAAGGGAAGCACTTTAGGAAGAAGCTCCTATGAGGACAGACACCTCAAAGGATTAAAATATATATCCTCAGCAAAGACATTTCCTCCTCTACTGTATTTCTTAACTCTTCAACATGTTTCCATAGTTTTCTTTACCCTAAATCAATACCTTTTAACTTGTTCAATATCCCTCTGTTCTCTACCAAATTACCAGTTGCTTTGGGGCAAGAATCTAATTTTTCTTGTTTAGCATATTTTGTTTTTTATAAACTAGAAACTTGGGAAATATTGCATGAATGAAGCAGGACTGCATTTTTTGAAGTTTTCAGAAGTACATCTGAAGCATCTCTGTGCTACACTGTGCATTTAGATATAGTCCTATGAAATGTAGAGGCTTTAAACAAGGAAATTAGCTTAAATAGAAAGCAGCAAGGAATCCAGGTTTTGAGCTTTAGTTATACCCGATTAAATACCCTACAACTCTTGGGGTTGCCATTTCCTTATCTGTTTAACAGTACTGCTAATTGTATAAGTTTTCTTCCAACTAAAGTATTCAGAGATTGTGTAGTTTTTGCTGCCAGGTGCTTAGCCAGATGTTAGCTTTTGAGGGAAAATTAGTGCTTGGCATATGGTGTATTGCTCAATAAATATATGTTCAATTAAAAATCTAAAACGTAAATCTGGACCTCTTCTTTAATAAACAGATTCTCAGAATTTTTACCTCTGAGCTATATAAGATGAGCATATCGTGAGAGCAACTTTTTTAAAGAGCGAGTTTTATTTATTGGTTAAAGCTGAGTATAGTGTTGTATTATTCGTTCTGTGGCTGTTTTGGCAACCAAATGGCAACTGCCACAAAATATGCAGAACCAGATTTTTAAATGATAGATGAGTTTGAATTTTATTCCATGAGTCAATAATTGAATGGATTTTCATAAATAACACATTTTTTTCTGCTTCTTGCTGGAAATTTTTGGCCTGAAACAACTTTATTGATAATGTTCATTTTGAATTGGGTTCTACGAAACCATGGGATGGGATTATTGAGTTTTTAATAGACCTCTGATTTCATGCTACATACAGTATTTCCCTGCTCTAAAATTTATGCTTGCCCTGAATTTATTTTTCTTTGGGGTTAATATGAAATTTCGCTTCTTAGAACATGTTGTTAGTATGAGTGTCAGCAATGGGAGGGAAACCTTATTGTCCTGCATGCATGTTTGTTGTCCTAAGTGCTTTCAATTTCATTTGTTTGTGCAGCTTTACAAAGAAGAGGATAGACAGTAACTTTAGTACTTTTTATGTTCTCTAAAAAGAGTAGAGTTAACCAGAATGCCAAAGAAATTAGTGTAGGTAGGCAGGGTTATTCTCAAGGGAATGTTTTTATTTGTTTATTTTTTTGAAATCTGAACTACCTTGGCCCTAATTTCATCGAATTCCCTTATATATGGAATAAAAAAGCCTAACCTGTAAGTAGCAAAAGTCTTTGGAAAATATTTTGAAAGTTTGTTTGTTTTTTAATTTAAGTTTTTTATTATGTAATTTGTAAAACTTAGAACATAATTGAATATCTGGCAGACATTCTATATGAGTATCTTTATGGTTTTTGTTTTTCAGGCATTTTTAAAATATTTAATCATTCATGAGTTGAGCTTCATTCTTGAGTCATGGATGACAAGGCTTCTGTTGGAAAAATCAGTGTCTCCTCAGACTCTGTGTCTACTCTTAATAGTGAAGATTTTGTCTTGGTTTCCAGGCAAGGAGATGAGACACCATCTACAAATAATGGAAGTGATGACGAGAAAACAGGACTCAAGGTAAAACTCCATAACCTAAGTTC
Organism: Madoqua kirkii; assembly: GCA_006408675.1. Lineage (NCBI taxonomy): Eukaryota > Metazoa > Chordata > Mammalia > Artiodactyla > Bovidae > Madoqua > Madoqua kirkii. The sequence goes on from SJYC01118930.1 coordinate 16,343, forward strand.
CTTTTGCTTAGCCTTGCTAAGTCACTTCAAAACTTGGCCTTAATAGGAAGGTATATGGAATGATAGTAAGAACATGGAAATAATATCCTCCATTTAATGCTAAAGAGTTTTATTTACAAATACATCTGATTAGAGATTTTCAGTTTGATTAGCTTCCAAATCTGTTATCTCTAACTGTGTAAAAACTGCTGATCATAGTATAAGCATTTGTTATTTCAGTTTTGTTTGCGTGTTACCATTGAGTTAGAGGTGATTCTTTTGGGCCTTTTATATGTAGTGTAAAGGCACTAGCAGGTCAGCACTGCTATTTATAAAAATAAGTTTTAGAATTACTAAACCAGGACTTAAAATTCCTGGCTTTTGGCCATTTCTGTTTGTTTTCTCAACAAAGTAGATCACTGTTACATCTTCTTCCATACTCTGTTACTGTTTCTGCTCTTTTTGGATATAAATAAAAACAGATTACCTGTTAATGTCATTTAAAATGTAAGTAGCTTTTAAAATACTTTGATTTCTGTTTGTTTTTTATACCACAAGTATTTATTGAGTATTGACTTTGTGCCAAGTACTGTTCTAAATACTAGACATACAGTAGAAAATAAGACAGCAAGGTCCCCTGCTCACCTAGAATTTTTAATCCAATGTGGAAAACAGACCCTAAGCAAATAGGAAAGTGAATGTTAACTAAATGTAGGTGATTTGAAGAAAAAGCAGAATACATTGGTAAAGCATTAATGGCAGATATGCTGTTTTAGAAAATGTCTTGAAATGACATTTGAGCTGAGATCTGAATGAAATGAGAAAGAACGTGTTCATGGAGAAATGTGAAGAAAGAGTTTTTTTCCACAGGGAACAGAAAATAAAAAAGATTCTAAGGAAGACCACCCTTTTTAAGACACAGATTAAAGCAGAGTGAGTAAAGTAAATAAAAGTGCTAAAGTATGAGATACAATGTGTAGGAACTGGATTGTGTAGAACTTTGTAGAGCTTAGGAATTTGGACTGAGAGAGACAGCGTGGATGGCTGGCGTGAGCTCTGGACCCACTCCCCAGCAAAATTGGTAACATTCTTTTTTTCTTTTTAAATTAACGTCTGGAAATGTTTTAAAGGCCATGCAGCAATTGAAGAAACATTTATTCAGAGCATTTTTACTAAACTTTGGAAAGATTCTGTGGTATTTGAACCAAGACTTATTTTTCTATCTCCTCTCCTACCTGAGGGCTTCCCTGGTGGCTCAGACAGTAAAGAATCTGCCTGCAGTGCAGGAGTCCCGAATTCGATTCCTGAGTCTGGAAGATCCTCTGGAGAAGGGATAGGCTACCCACTCCAATATTCTTACCTGGATAATTCTACAGACAGAAAAGTCTGGTTGGCTGCAGTCCATGAGCTTACAAAGAGTCAGACAGGACTGAGAGACTAACACTTCTCCCAGCTGAGCAAGATGGTAATTCCATTCTAGATTGGTACTATCAAGAAAATAGGGTTTCCTTTCCCCACAGTTCCCTTGGAGTAGGGCTGTCTTCCAGGGAAGAGCAGTATGAGAGCATTCCTCATCCTGCCTCTGTCTGCCTTTTGCTGGTCAAGTGTGGCTGGAGTGGTGATGGCTGCCTTCTCTTGCCCACACCTTGGATGAAAACTACTTACGGCACAGTGCTGCTGGGAACACTGAGAGCCCAGTTGCCCTTAACCTGGCTCTATAAGGTGGTGGTTCCATACTCATGGAACAGTGGCAAGTAAAGACCACCAGACACTACTGCACTGCCTCCCACACCTACCAAATACGCATTCTTTGGAAATGGAGCGTTGCTCAGAAGTGTGCCATTGTCTACACTTTCAAATTCATAGCTGTAGCTCACAGATTTTGCCAGCAATGAGGAATGGGCCACAGCACAGCTCGTAATCTCTGCCCAAATGAGCTTTGTTGACAACAGAGTGTAGAGAAGTTCAAGAATTGGAAGTTCAAGCCTAACAGTGGAGGTGGTAGTGGAAAGTAATTGGGAAGAGATTGTTAGATTAATGGGACATACAGGTTTAACTTCAGGCTTGCTGGGAGGAGACCACCTGTGATAGGGAGGGCCAGATCTCAAACACTGACCTCTAGAACTCTCCCATCAAAATAACCTAATTTGATTGGTTTGTTCTGTGGAGCAGTTTATTGCCTGAGAGGATTGTTGAGAGTTATAGAGCAAATCACCCACAGTTAGTGAAGCTGAACTTCCTGATGTTCAAGCTGGTTTTCAAAAAGGCAGAGGAACCAGAGATCAAATTGCCAACGTCCGCTGGATCATGGAAAAAGCAAGAGAGTTCCAGAAAAACATCCATTTCTGCTGCTTTATTGACTATGCCAAAGCCTTTGACTGTATGGATCACAATAAACTGTGGAAGATTTAGAAAGAGATGGGAATACCAGACCACCTGACCTGCCTCTTGAGAAATCTGTATACAGGTGAGGAAGCAACAGTTAGAACCAGACATGGAACAACAGAGTGGTTCCAAATAGGAAAAGGAGTACGTCAAGGCTGTATACTGTCACCCTGCTTATTTAACTTCTATGCAGAGTACATCATGAGAAACGCTGGACTGGAAGAAACACAAGCTGGAATCAAGATTGCCGGGAGAAATATCAATAACCTCAGATATGCAGATGACACCACCCTTATGGCAGAAAGTGAAGAGGAGCTAAAAAGCCTCTTGATGAAAGTGAAAGAGGAGAATGAAAAAGTTGGCTTAAAGCTCAACATTCAGAAAATGAAGATCATGGCATCCGGTCCCAACACTTCATGGGAAATAGATGGGGGAACAGTGGAAATGGTGTCAGACTTTATATTTTTGGGCTCCAAAATCACTGCAATGGTGACTGCAGCCATGAAATTAGAAGACGCTTACTCCTTGGAAGAAAAGTTACGACCAACCTAGACAGCATATTCCAATGCAGACATTACAGGCAGAGATGTTACTTTGCCGACAAAGGTCCATCTAGTCAAGGCTATGGTTTTTCCTATGGTCCTGTATGGATGTGAGAGTTGGACTGTGAAGAAGGCTGAGCACCGAAGAATTGATGCTTTTGAACTGTGGTGTTGGAGCACTCTTGAGAGTCCCTTGGACTGCAAGGAGATCCAGCCAGTCCATTCTGAAGATCAACCCTAGGTGTTCTTTGGAAGGAATGATGCTAAAGCTGAAACTCCAGTACTTTGGCCACCTCATGAGAAGAGTTGACTCATTGGAAAAGACTGATGCTAGGAGGGATTGGGGGCAGGAGGAGAAGGGGACGACAGAGGATGAGATGGCTGGATGGCATCACTGACTCGATGGACTTGAGTCTGAATGAACTCCGGGAGTTGGTGATGGACAGAGAGGCCTTGCGTTCTGCAATTCATGGGGTCGCAAAGAGTCAGACACGACTGAGCGACTGAACTGAGCTGAACTGAATGTCTACATGCCATCATAGAGACTGAGCATCATACCAGAGCTGCTACCCCAAGATGAATGAGGGCAAATCACCCCAGAGGAGCAGCATCAAAGGTTTAACACCATGTGAATTAGAGGAATAAAATTTACTAAAATAAGTCAGCCAGTCACTGAATAAACAAGCATAAAAGAATAAAAAGTCCCAGAGTGTGGTGACCAGTACCGAGAACTGGAACAACATATTTTCTAAAATAATCTAGTTTCCAGCACAGAATTGTGAGACATGCAAAGAAACAAAATATTACGCATACATCATTATTTAAAGGCAGAGTGACATGTTGGATCTAGCATGCAAAGTCTGAAAGTAGCCATTAGTCTATGGCCATACAACCCTGAACGCACCCGATATCGTCTGAAAGTAGCCATTAGGATGTTCAGTGAACATCCTAAAAAAATCATGCTTAAATAAAGTATGATGGCAATGGCAAATCAAATAGAAAATATCATGAAGAAGATGATAAATTACAAATTGAAAAGAACCAAATGGAAATTCTGAAATGGAAGAACACGATAAGTAAAATAAAGACATCACTAGAGAAGCCCAACAATAAATTTAAACTGGCAAAAAAAAGACTTAATGGAGAGAAATGTTATCAAAATGGCAGTACAAGAGTTTCTACCATCCTGCCCTCAAAGAACACCAGTGTAGACACTAATGGATGCGAGTGATGGACATTCAAGAATCCAACGGATAAGTTCCCGCACATTGTTGGGGCAAAAGCATCCAAGATTGGACCCACTGAAGATGATGAACAGTTTGCTTCTATGTGTCACTTCACCCCCACTTGGGTGGCACAGCTCAGTGCCAGCAGATAGTCAGCTCATGATTTTTTCCATGGGGGAAAGTGAGAGTGAGAGCTTTGTGGGACACATCGAAAAGGCCCATTTTTTTCTCACATCATTCAAAATACTCAGTCATAAACTATACGTCCTGGGAATCAACAGCTGTACTGGAAGAATAGCAGCCAAGGTTGGGAATGGAACATATCATGCCACTAACTGCTTTGGGGACTCCATCAGGAAACCTACCCATGAGCCACCGGGGTCAACTCCTGTACAAGTTCTCCAACTGGCTCATGGGCAACGCTGAACTCCACAAACCTCACTCAAACATGTCCTTACCCTGTGACTGCCTCCCTGAGCAGCCCTGAAGGCAAGAATAGTTAAGTGTGAGTCTTTGCAAATAGCTAGTGAGCACATGCCAAAAATCAACCAGAATATGCAGAATTGGAAGAACGTACACACTGGAGCATTCATCATCTTAGGGAAAACAAATGCAGTATAGAGCATCAACAGATGGATCACACAGAAGAAAATGCTGTGTAGTACAAGACAGATTGCTTGGAACTACCTAGTCTGAAAACGGGGAAAATTAAAACAATGAGTGAAGAAAACCTTCAGAAAGCTTCTTTAGAGACATAATGATTGAAAACTTCCAAAATTCGAGGAGAGGTTTGGATATCTGAATTCATGAAGTTTATAGGCTCCCCTATGTATCAACCCCAAGTGCCTCTCCAAGATACTTTACAATAAGGCTTTAAAGTTAAAGACAGGGACTTCCTTGGTGGTCTAGCAGTTAAGATGCCGCTCTCCCAATGCAGGGGGCCTGGGTTCGATTCCTGGTCAGGGAACTAGACTTCACATGCTGCAACTAAAGATCCTGCATGCTGCAACTAAGACCCCATGTAACCAAATAAATATTTTAAAACAGAAAAAAGTTTAAAGCAACTAGAAGAAAAAAAGCTTCTCGTATTACAAAGGAAACAGCCCACCACTGTCACCACCACCAAGATTTTTAGCATAGTTATCTGCAGGAACCTTGCAAGCTAGAAGAGAATGGGATGATACACTCAAGGAAAGAAGCTGCCAACCAAGAATACTTTAGTTGAGGAAACTGTCCTTCAGAAATGAAGGAAAGGTAATTCCCTAGTGCTCCAGTGATTAGGATTTCATCCTTTTGCTGCCCAGAGTGCAGATTCAGTCCCTAGTTGGGGAACTTAGATCGTGCAAGCCACATGTCATGGCCAAAAAAAAAAAAAAAAGAGAGAAAGATGACAGGTTTCCCCCTCTATCTGAAAGTAGGATGTTCCCATGAAACTTTGTAAGCTGAAATGACATATAGTAGAGTATCCCCTGCTTTCTAAAAGTTTGTGTTTTACCACTTTTCTTGTATAAAGGGTCTACACTAGTACAGTAGTTGCTTTTTTCATAAAAGCAAAAGTCATCTTCAGATTTCTTTCAGTTAGCAAAAACAGGTACTAATGTAGGCCTTCTAAGAAAGCAAAGTGGCATAATTCAAAGTTTTGCAAAGTGGGAGATACTTTGTAACGGAGAGAGTTGATCATTAGACCTTAATAAAGTCATGAAAGGAGTTCTTCAATCTGAAATGAAAAGACACTAGTTAGTAATATAAAGACATAAAATACACTGGAAAAGGTAAGTATATCAGTATAGTCTTAATACTTAATGTGGTGTGTTGATTAAGTAAATCTAGATTAAAAGTTAAAGGACAAAGGTATTAAAAATAGCTATAGCTACAATGAATACATAATGTAGAAATATAAATTGTGCCATCAAAACCAGTGTTTGGGGAAGTAAAAGGTACAGCTTTGTATGGGACTGAAGTGAAAGTGAAGTCGCTCAGTTGTGTGCGACTCTTTGCGACCCCATGGACAGTAGCCTACCAGGCTCCACGGTCCATGGGATTTTCCAGGCAAGAATACTGTAGTGGGCTGCCATTTCCTTCTCCAGGGGATCTTCCCAACCCAAGGATCAAACACGGGTCTCCAGCATTACAGACAGACGCTTTACCATTTGAGCCACTAGGGATTGAAGCTAGCTTGTTACCAATGTAAACTATAATGTTATATCCTGTAAAATATTATATGTAAATCTCATGGTAATTACAAATTAATAACCCACAATAAACACACAAAAGATTAAAAGAAGGGATACCTCTTTAGAAAGTATACCACCATAGAAAATCATCAATTCACAAGGGAAGATCCGAGAAGAAGAAAGGAATAAGGGACCTGTAAAACAGCCAGAAGACAATAACATAATATTAGTAAGTTCTTATCTATCAGTAATTATTTTAAATGCAAATGACTTAAATTCTCCAATCAAGTGACAATATCAGAATGTATTAAAAACAAGAAAAAGACCACACTGTATGCTACCTATAAGAGACTCATTTCAGCTTTAAGGACACATACAGAGTTATCCGTGTATCATGTAAAGAGATGAATAGTTATTCCATGCAAATGGAAAAACACCATTTCAAAACAAGTATATGTTAGGTCACAAAACATATCTTAGCAAGGTGAATAAGACTGAAATCATACCAGTTATCTTTTCTGGCTGCACTGGTATAAAATTAAAAATCAACAAAAGGGGGGAGATTTGAAAATCTACAAATATGTGGAAATTAAACAACATACTTCTAACCATCCAGTGGTTGGTCAAAAAATAAATGCAACCACTCAAAAAATAAAAGGGAAATCAGAAAACATCATGAAAGAAACAAATATGGAAACACAACATATTCCACATTCCATGACTTATGTGTGGAATCTAAAAAAGCCAAACTATAGAAACTGAATAAAATGGTTTTGCCCAGAGGTCGCATTGGTGATAGAAGAAAAGGAGATTTTGGTCAGAGATTACAGACATCATCTCCTCCATAAATAAAATCACGTACTATATAATTCATTAATATATGATTTTTAAAAATGCAAAGCCAATCTTCAGTCATAAAAAGTGGGACAGTGATTGCCTCTGAATAAAATGGTTTTGCCCAGAGGTCGCATTGGTGATAGAAGAAAAGGAGATTTTGGTCAGAGATTACAGACATCATCTCCTCCGTAAATAAAATCACGTACTATATAATTCATTAATATATGATTTTTAAAAATGCAAAGCCAATCTTCAGTCATAAAAAGTGGGACAGTGATTGCCTGGGGGAGGAACAATGAGATGGGGAAGAGGAGCAGGAATCCGAATGTGCACCACTGCAGTGGTGTGAGTACATGTGTGTATGTATGTGTGTTTACACATACAGATGCATATATATATAATGTTAAAGGAGTGTCAGTGCTACATTAGGAAGTTATTTTCTAAATAAAGCAGTAAAAGAATAAAGGAACGAAAAATATATGAGACAGATAAAAAGCAAAGCGGCACACCTAAATTGAAGTCTTATTATATCAATAATAACATTAAATGTGAATGGATTAGCAGTATGATCTAAAAGTAGGAATTGTCAGCATTGGATAAAACATCTAGAGACCCATCTTAGATTCAAAGATATCAGTTCAGTCAGTTCAGTCTGTCAGTCGTGTCCGACTCTTTGCAAACCCATGAATCGCAGCATGCCAGGCCTCCCTGTCCATCACCATCTCTCGGAGTTCACTCATACTCACGTCCATCGAGTCTGTGATGCCATCCAGTCATCTCATCCTCTGTCGTCCCCTTCTCCTGCCCCCAATCCCTCCCAGCATCAGGGTCTTTTCCAATGAGTCAACTCTTATGAGGTAGCCAAAGTACTGGAGTTTCAGCTTTAGCATCCTTCCTTCCAAAGAACACCCAGGGTTGATCTCCTTCAGAATGGACTGGTTGGATCTCCTTGCAGTCCAAGGGACTCTAAAG